>JAOBAT010098525.1:0-16287 GCA_026413305.1 Hydrozoanthus tunicans
ACTGAGGGCAACTCTTACTGAACATTACTGTGAGCCGCATGTAGCGGACTATCTAAGACCCTCAATACCAGAGTCATATGTAAATCATTGTAAAGCGCCTTTGATCATATCCACATGGAAAAGAGCGCTATATAAATGCTAAACATTATCATTATTATTATATTTAAAAAGACAAAAAAGTAGGCGTCGCAAACTGCAGAGTTGCCTTAGGATGCAACGGCCGACGGCTTATTTTGAAAACACTGCTTGTTTTATATCCCATAGTTTTGAGACATACCTACCCTAAATGCTCTGATAAGCCCCCCGGGGGGTATTTATTTTTGACCTTCTAGACGGGGGCTTATTAGAGGGGAGGGGGGAGCTTAACTAAAATTGTCTTTAGCCAAAGACAGAAACATAACATGAAGTCCGGTAACCAAACACGTTTATATAGCAACAAGGACCTCTGTGTTCCTCAGGCGTTTTAATCAGCGCTTTTCTAAAACTTCTTAAGATATAAACCGTTGACATAATGTATTTTCGATATAGGACGCTTTGGCATTTAGCTTTGTAGTCTTTACGTTGGGAGGGGAAGGGGGCGGGGCTTGTTTAAAATCTGAAGCTCTAGTCGGGGGCCTTATTAAAGAGAGGGGGCTTAATAGAACGTTTACGGTACTAGTATTTCTTTCCCGCATGTAGTGTTTTCAGTTGTAGTGTTAATGTAATGAAAAAGTTCAGATTATCTTAAAGTTTTCTGGTACAGGACACATTTTTTCGACGTTTTCTATCCATAATTTCAAACCTTGTTTTATTTCCCCGAGACAGCTCGTATTGGGCAAGTTTGTTCATTTCATTACGTAACGACACTTTTTGTTGTTTACTGACGCAGCAATCATCATATCGTCAAACGTTCAGTGTAGTTTTGTGCACATAAGCAGTTTCGCTTTCGGGTCTTCACGTGGAGAAACAGAGGTTATTCCGCTGCTTCAATGTAAAACAGATGTTAGCAATCATCTTAAGAGCTGCCACTTGTCACACACGTGCAAAGATATCGGAAAGTATGAGCTTATTCTGTATAGGACAGGTCTCTATCCATAATTTAAAACCTTGTTTTATTTCCCCAAGGCAGCTCGTATTGGGCGAGTGGATGCGTTTGTTCAGAGCATGGACAAGAACTTTATGGTACCAGTTGGGGGCTCTATTGTGGCAGGGTTTGACAGCAAATTCATAGATGCAGTAAGCAAAACGTACCCAGGTATTATCTAGCTTCAACGCTGCAGGCGATAAAACTCTTTTTTTTTAAAGAATATTGTTGTTTGGACCGAGGCTGGATAAGATTATTCTTAGTTTTTGGCCGATTTTTAGGCTGAAAATATTCTTACGAATGTAGTTTCTGGAAGCGCGCTCGCGTTAGCAAGAAATCAATCCAACAATTTCCCGGTCCTGCATGACAATTTAAATATTTGACCAATCACTGTACAGGATTTTAATTATTGGTTCTTTTTCCTCTTGCAGGCCGTGCTTCAGCAACTCCCTCACTGGACCTTTTCATCACCCTATTATCGCTTGGTTCCTCCGGGTACCAGAAACTTCTAAGTGACAGAAAGGTATTGTAGAAAAGTATAGTAAAGTGGTGCATTTATATTGCACCCTTTCCTTGTACATGCTCAAAGGTGCTTTAGAATGATCAGTTTACCCCCAGCGGACCGGAAGCTTGTATAGGCGCAATTGGCAGGTCCAAGTTGCTGGTACTCATTTTACCGAACCCGGAAGAATGGAAAGCTGAGTGATCTTTAGCAGGAAAGAAGGTCAGCCAAATGTTCAATCCTCGGCCTGGCTGGGAATCGAATCAGGGACCTCAGGATTGGGAGGCAGAGATCTTATCACTGCACCAACCCCTCCGCTATAGGGACCTAAGAAGGGAACTTTAGCAAAGAGTGCGCAAATGCAGACGACGACGGCAGAAAACAATAGTGAATACAATAGCTGCACGTTGGAATGCACCGTGCTGGCCACCCGCACGCTGTCGCCTTCAAAATTATTACGTCAAAAGTTTAACCAGGACAACAGGATGATGAACAGAAAATGTTCTCAATCTTCTTTTATCTTTATGCAGGGAGTTCCAATCTTTTTCTGTTCCCCCCTGTGTACCTAAGTATTGTTCTTACTCAGTGTTAGAAAGACATTGTTAAGAATTTAAGAGGAGTTAAAAAACTCGTACTACCGAAAGTAAACACAATTGCATTTGGTCTCCATTCCTTTAAATACTCTGCTGCAACTTTCTTGAAAAAACTACAGACAACTACGAACACTCCCCAGTTTAAAGTCTTTTATTGTTGTTATCTGTCAAGTCAGATTTTAGTGACTAATGTACATAAATATCTCGTAAGGCACGTGTTATATGATAAAATGTGTTTATAAAAACGTTGAAACTGATCTAGATAAAAAGTTATATATTGTTAAAAACTGAATTTTCGACTGCAACTGCAGTCTTCACCAGAGTAACTGTCGAAAATTCAGTTTTTAACAATATATAACTTTTTATCTAGATTAGTTTCAACGTTTTTATAAATACCTTTTATCATATAATGGATACTGATCGCCCATCAAACATGCACATGTTATACTATAATTCATTCTTTTCAACGCAGTTTATTTTTCTCTATTTATTATTAGCTTGTGTATTGGATCATAGTCTTAATTATTATTAATTAATTGCCATTCACTACGTGGCACTCTGTAGGGGTCACAGCCATCAATACATTTTAATTTCTTGAGATATCTCTCTTTCGATTTTTCCTCCCTTAGATTATCGCAGTACTCAGGCAAGAACGCTTTTCTTTCTGAAGTTTTTAAACGTTTTTTAGCGGTAGCCATCTCGTGTATTTCCTTGCGTTTTTGTTAACAGAGCGCAGTTTGTCCTCCAGGACAGCATAGCAATGGGTTGCTAACGAAAAAGTGACGTCAGTTCTAGGGGTCTATATATAATAATTTTTATTTCGGTTGATTATTAGTATTATGTATTGTTAATAGCCTAACCAGCCACAACAATATACGAGTCTAAGTAAAATTTTGTTGTTATTATTGCTGTTGTCGTTGGCCGCTCTGATCAATTTCTAAATTTTAGTTTTTGTTTCCTTTGATATAGGAAATTTACAAGTATCTCTCTGAGGGTTTATCACGAGTGGCTGAGGCTCATGGCGAGAGACTTCTGAACACAAAGCACAATCCAATATCCTTGGGTAAGGGACTAAAACGAATCCTGGTTGCTGTAAAGAAACGCACAAGTTCTCACTTTTGTTACGACTGCATTGAAAAAAAAGACAGTTAATATAACAACGGCATTCATAATGTGAATGAATTTTTGATAAATTTTTAATGTGAAAGGTAGTTTTCCCCTTTTCCCCCCTTTTCCCTTAATTTTTATAAGAACTATATTAGCATTATCAGATGAAGATCTTAATGTTTTCAGAACTATGAATACCGTAAACGCTCCATTAAGCTCCCTCTCTATTTAGGCCCCCCGTCTAGAGCTTCTAATTTTAAATACTCCCTCTTCTGTGATAAGCCCGCCCTACCCCCCCCCCCTATCCCCTTCAAACATAAAGATAAGGCTTCTAGGATGAAAAATATACATTTTGTGAACAGGTTGTATATGTTTCAGTTTTTGAAAAGTGCTTAGAAGAACAGAGAGTTAGGCCTGTTTCAAACAACGTGCTACAGTCGAGCTAAGCCAGCTCGACTCTGGCTCGAATGTGGCACGACTTTGGTTCGACTTGGTTTTAGACATCGAACTACAGTCGAACTTTGCCTTTGTGCAAATGGGCGGACAGGACAATGATTAAGTTTTTGCGCCAAGTAATTGCTGCAAGAAGAAGGAGGAACCTGTTACATTCATAATTTATATATAATTTATGAAATTTCCTCCAGTTCGAGTTTAGCACGGCGTCTGAAACCAACCCGAGCTAAAGTCGTGTAGCACGGGTCAGTTTGTCGTGCTACATGACTATGGCGCGACTTGGTTTCAAACGCCGTGCTAAAGTCGTGCCAAAGTCGAATTTTCTAAGTTCAGGTGAACTAAGTGCGACTGTAGTACGGTGTTTGAAACAGGTCTATATTATTGCTAATAATTTGGTAACCGGACTTTATGGTGTGTTTCTGTGTTTGGCTTTCGACAATTTTTTAAAACATACCCCACCCCCCTCCCTCTCTAATTAAAAAGCTCCCCATCTGGAAGGTCCAAAACATATCAAGCCCCGGGGGGCTTATTAGAGCTCAAGATTACGGTATGTACACAGTGTCTGTTTAAATATAATGCAATATAATCTCAAGAGCTGTGTATATGTCAAATCCCAGAAACAAAACTTAACATGCAGAGAGAGCAAGAAACGTCTACCCAGTGGTAGTAGAGTCGTTTTGTTCATTTTTTTTGTGCCACTCAAATATTCACAGACTTGATGGAAAAGTTAACGAAAAATAGTCGTTTGGTCCTCATGATATAGTTTAAATGTTGTTCTTTGTTTTGTTTGGTAAATTGATGAACTTTTGCGTATCGGTTAAGAAAGTTTTGCCTTTGACTTTTTTTGTAGCTATTACTTTGGAAAAAGTTGGGAGGGGCCTGGAACGAGGTGCTGAAGACATGACGCAGCTTGGTTCAATGCTATTCACAAGATGTGTGTCAGGGGCGAGGTATTGACGGAAGGTCCTGTATAGACAGACAGACAGGCAGGGAGACAGACAGGGAGACAGACAGGAAGATAGACAGGCAGGGAGACAGACAGGCAGGGAGACAGACAGGCAGACAGACAGGGAGACAGGCAGACAGACAAGACAGGCAGACAGAAAAGACAGGCAGACAGAAAAGACAAACAAATTAAATAGATAGACAATCATACGGTTAGGTGTGTTTGGTTTGGGAAATCTAGAACTGAATCTTTAAGTTTTGAGAAGACTGTGATTTTTTTCAATGCCATTAACATAAGAGCGGAGATAATAGAACATCATGACATTATTTAAGCGCCGCCTGGTTAGCCCAGTTTGTAAGGCGACAGTCTGTGTAGCGGGAGGCCCGGGTTCGATTCCCGGTGCAGGACCTTCACTCAGGGTCTTAAAACAACTGAGGAGAAGGTGCTGTCTTTGCTCTAACATCAGCAAACGACTTGACCATACATATAATACACACGTATTCCCGGATTAAGGATGTTAAACAGTAGGCCGTAAAACCTGTTGGACTTTTCTGTCTACCCAAGAATAGCGATGATTTTAAACCAAACCTAAACATGAGCAAAGTTGACATTTAAGTTATAAAACGCATTTCCCGTGTAATTGTGATTTCTTATTACGCGATGGGGGGGGGGGGGGGGGGGTAAAGTTGGAGAATTGGTAAAGAAACTAAAAGTCACGAGCCATCCGCGATGGTTATTTGGAAGCAATAAGTTTTGCAGCTGATTCAGTTTTGATTCAGTGTTGTATGACACTTTCAAATGCGTGGCCTGTACTTTCTTAAAGAACATGATTTTTGCGCTCTTGCGAGAGTTACTGGGGCTATTTTATAATAGTTTTTGTATCTCTATTTTGCATTCTACAAGTCAGTAACTTTAGTCGACATACTGTTTTTATTTTTTATTTCTCCAGAGTTGTGGCTCCTGGAAGCGAGAAAGAAATAAATGGCCACGTGTTCACGGGGTGGGGATCACATTCAAACAGCTATCCTTGTGGGTACTTGACAGCGGCAGCGGCCATTGGAATGACGCGAGATGACGTGGACACATTTCTGAAGAGACTTGATAAGTGTCTTACGAAGCTCGCCCCGGGACCTACACGGCCAGTAAAAGATACTGGAGCTGATAGGCAATTGGAGAAAGAAAGAAAGAATGATTGCGAAACTGAAAGAGAAAAGAACGGTTTGGACATGAATAGATAGCTGTAAAATTTAGAACTGTAATCTTTGAAGCTCCATGAATGTTGCAAAGCCATTTTTTTCCTGGATGATTTTGAACCAGGAAAAAATTGTTTTTTTGTAAAGCTTACATCATGCATCTTATTGATTTATTTAAGGCTCTAAGAGAAATTATTAAATTTGAATTATAATTGAAAGTAACTTAATGTACAGACATGCATAAAATATGTTCAGATCATTCGCTGTATTTTTTGCGTGGTTTTAGATTTTATGTATAGTGTTACGTAAGTGGACCAGGGGAGGCGTCAATACACTATGCCGTTGTTTCTATAAACGCACAACTCGTATTTTAGCAATGAAAATCCAGTCTGTAAAGTTCTGCAAACACACAACTCGTATATTTTAGCAGTAGAAATTCGAGTTGTAAGTTGATTGATGAAATACAAACCGTGTTACAAAAAAGTTTAAACAGCCGTTGTATAGAGAACTATACGGATTAACTGCCCGAATCACTACATGGTATGGATAGAGTTCATAATCAAATCGCAGAGGCTGGGAATTGGTCAGAAAGAAATGTTCTGCTTGTGGGATGTTTTGCTGTAAGAAGATTGAGTCACAATTGTTTTTTAGTATAAGTTTCAGGCGTAAACATTTCATTGTTTGTTTAGGTATTTGAATTTAGAGATTAATTTTTTTTGTTTCCTGTAGCTGTGTTTACATTTATCTCGATAATATTATTGGGTATACCAGCTTGTGCAAACGCAATGCATGGTTTCGTGCTGGACCGGACAGTGCCTCTAGCTCTTAATTAGACAAAGTGTCTTCCGCACGACGTTGTGCACGTTCAAAAGTTTGTCAGTTTATTCGTTAATTAGGACAAAAGACGAGTGCATGGAAAGCATTCTTCGTGACCGAGTGTCGAGGTCTTGTACGTTGCAGTGTTTGTCAAAGTCTCTCGAGCGTTTTTTGGTTTTTGGTTTTTAAACGTGGAAAGCACTCTTCGTGTCCGAGTGTCGAGGTCTTGTACGGCGCAATGTTTGTCAGTCTCTCGAGCGTTTTTGGTTTTTAAACGGAAACTTTGTTTATGAAAGAAGAAATCTAAAGCAAACGAGTGTTAAGTTAAACCAAACTTGAAATGAGTGTGGGGACAAAGTAAGCTTAATGCTGTGCTTAAAACTGAGGAGACGGAATAGAAAGCCTGTTTGAAATGACAGGTTTAAAAGGAACTTTTGCTTTCCAGTTAAAAGCAAGATGCACCTGCGAATTCGTAAAATATGTTGTAAGGTAGAATATTTGGCAACAAAACGTATCAGCTTCGATTTCGTTTGAAGTTTTAAATCACCGTTATTACAGAGTTGAACAAAGAACTTTGCCGCTGACAGACAAGAAATACTTCCCAGAGAAACTTGTTATCATGGTAACCGCCAATGACTTCAGTTGCTCATTCGTGAATCAAAAAACGACACCATCTAAGTGAAAATTTCTCTGCAGAGAAGTTCCTGACACTCCAAAAGAGGCACTTTTTAAACGTAGTTAGGTTTTTGGAAGCGAAGAGGATTACCTGTAATGAATACAGACCAGTGTAATAGATTCAATTCTCTGCAATAACATACATTTTTTTTCATGTTTATTCAGGAAAAAATTAAACCATAAAAAGTTAGTTAACGAAACCGAAAATACTTTTTTTCCCGCTAATTACGTTTTTTCTTGCGTCAAATGAACCGCTGCTACGCATTTTTTTCTGCCTTAACGCTTTTTGACTGGCGAAAGTTGGCTTAAAATGAGTTGAATGAAATACGATTTAAGCTTATGTTAGTAAACACTGCCAATACTGTTTGGGTTAGATAATGAGTCAGAGACCAGGGTAGACTTTTCAGTGTTTAACAGCTTTTGTTTGTACACACTTGCCGTCGAGAATTCATAATTATGTAAAGACTGAATTTTTAGTATTTTGTTTTGTTTTCTCAAGTGACTTTTGAATTTTTCCCTCCGAGACAGGAAGACTGCGATTCACCGACAGTTGACAAATTTCACATGGAGCACGAAGAAATTTTGTTTCCAAGGTGAACATTGTTAGAAAGGTTCGTAAACCAAAAGTTTCTTGCAAGATACACTTATTTATTCGTGTTTATAAACTTACCAGGGAACTAAATGTCAAAATCGATTTCGGAGTTGAACACGGAAACAACCGCTTAACATCCGCTGAAATATGACTTATTTGCGGAACAAAATAACAAACCATTAGTAAACTACGGAGCTTAACCGACATTGCAAGTTGCAAGTTGTGTGAAAGCTTACATAAAATGGACAAAACAAAACTGTCGTCAAGACAAGGAGAAAAACAAACTTTACCAGCTAACGATGTTGTAATTCGTTCACCGTGTGAAGATGCACATTACGAAGCCTTCATTTTGCAATCCAGATGGACTGTTGGAAATTTATACGCTTCAAACTTGAATCTTGGGCAAGTTTACATGAAAAGAGTTGCTAACATGGAAAGGGAACGAAAGACTTGGTTAAAACGAAAGGAGGCGGAACAAAAGACAATGTTAGATAGAATTGAGGGGCTGGCAAAAGTACAACAAACTAAGAAGAGTTTTGTACAAAACCGAATAGGCGAAGCAAATTTAAGAAGCCGTGGTGCTGAAAGTCATTCTAAAGTCGAATCAAATTTAACTCGTACAAAAGCCGCTTGGGTAGAGTCTCCTCGCGAAAGCTCGAAGAAGCAAACAGACGACCTAACCATTCAGCCGAGAACAAGATCGTTTTCGGAGTCGGCGAATACATCGCTTTCATTTCCTACCCTCGGAAGTGGAGACAACACAGGGCATTGGTCGCAAATGCGTTCTTTGTCCTCCCGTACAAGAAGTACAACGTTTCCGATTGGTACTGGTAGAACAACGAGAACAGATAGTGGTTTTCATTCGCCGTGTCGACGCAGCGTCTCCGTGGCTCAAAGCCATGCAAAGAGGCAGCTTGTGAGTCGATCAAAGCGCGTTCGTGATGACGACGAACTTGTCGCGAACCCGAACATGAAACCGAAATGGTTGCCAACTATGTTGAGATCCAAAACCAGAGAGAAATTCATATTCTAGTTCTTAAAACGAGCTTTGTAGTGGGACTGATTGGGGTGGAGTCGCGAAGGCTAAGATAACTTCTGATTGGGACTCTATGAAAGGTACGACCACACAATGTAACATAGCATGTAGCATAGCCTGCAACGTTGCGCGCAATGGAAGAATTGCACCGTAAAACCATCCCCGAGATTGTTGCACGCAACGTTGCGCGAACTACTGAAAAAAACTTGCGGTAGAAACCGATTCTAGTCCTGAAACATTGCAAGCAACGGTTGCACTGTGTGGCCTCACGAAAAGGTTCAAACACGCGCAATGTTGCATCGTGTATAGCCGTATAGCCGTATACCTACTTTTTGCAACAGAACTTGAATTGATTTAAGGTATGCTTCTGTCAAAAACAGTTAATAAAAGTTTACTCAGTTTTGCGACAAATTAGAAGCGGAGTTACATTACTATATAGCCGGATAAGAAAAAAAGC
Organism: Hydrozoanthus tunicans; assembly: GCA_026413305.1. Lineage (NCBI taxonomy): Eukaryota > Metazoa > Cnidaria > Anthozoa > Zoantharia > Hydrozoanthidae > Hydrozoanthus > Hydrozoanthus tunicans. The sequence continues at coordinate 9,434 of JAOBAT010098525.1, forward strand.
GACTGAACGAAAACAAACGGGAAAAAGAAAAAGAAACACTTTTGATGCATGTTAGTAGACCATACTGATTTGAAAAAGAAAACCGGTTTGAAAACTTCTTTTTTAATTTCCGGAGTTAAAGAGTTTGAATTTGTGTGTAAGAATACTCAAGCTGAAAAAAAACAAACAAATCGACCTTAATTTCATTTTCATGTTTTTGGCATTCAGTAAACACGAGTTCCAAAAGGTCCGAATTGATAAACGGCAGTTCGTAGCGTAAGTAAAGCGAGTCCAAGTGCGAATTTAAGAAGACTTTTAAGTTCATTTAACTTAACTGCCGTCTTTGATCTGCTATCAGAGCGCGGATTGTTCTCGGAATGTTTGATGAATTTAGTATCACCGGATAACCGAGTTTTTCATCTTCACCAAAATTTAATTGCGGGCGAAAACAAGAACATTAGTGTACATAGTATTGACAAACAATTCGTGGCCGGTTCTTATGAAAAAAAAAAAAACCGGGTTGACCCTCTCCTTTTTTTTGTATCTGACTCTATTTTGTTTGTCATTCTTATAACCTAAATAGATAAAAAAAGAGACAAAGCGAACACGGTACGGAGCTGAACGACGTTGATAAGATATTTATTACGAGAAAAAGCTTGTTTTAATGTTTGGAAAACTCCTTCGTTTCGGAAGAAGCTTGTTTTGTTTGTGACTAATTTTCTCGACTGTAACCTTTGGATCTCGAGTTGATTACATTTAAAATTTGTTTGTAGAAACGCGAACTCGTTACTTTTCACATGTGAGTAACAGTTTTTAAAGCTGTTCTACACTTTGAAGTAAACTAATCAGCATTAACATGACGAAATTCCAATCACTCCGAGTTTACGTAGAAAGGACTTTCTATGTTTTGGCGGCCTTCATGACTTAGTGCCAAGAAAATGGCTGCCGCGAGAGTGAACATTGATTTTTCTGTGGTCTGGCCTATAAGGTCCTGTTTATACATCCTGGGCTAAAGCGTTGCCCGTTTCACCCGGGACAACTTGACCTGCAGTTTATATGAGGTTTTAAACAACTTAATCCTGCGTTTACATGAAACATGTGGCCCTGGCGGAGTTGACCGTGGGAAATTATTTTATAAAGCATACGAAGCATATTAAGTTATCCCAGAAAGCGTTCCTAAAAGTACCTTTTTAGTGAAGGAAGTTTCCTCTTTACATATTCTGTTATTATAGTACTTACTAATAATCAGTTGCGGGGCTCGCACATTACACTCTGCACTACACTGGTCACGTCTCATACTCAATGTTGAAGTAATGCGGAAATTAGGTTTCTTAACGGCCATATACTTGGTTGTTTATAAAACATCCCCGACACGCTAATTTTTCACTATTTATTTTTTTTATCTGCAAGTGCTTAATTTAACTATTTTTTTTGTCTGCACATGTGTCGCAAATTCAGAGTAAGGAGCGGTTACAGCTATATATTTTCCTTACATTTACTAACGGTGTTCAGTCAGTAATTGTGCTCACATAGTGGGTGCCAGTACAGGATTTAATGATTGGGGCATGCTGGTGTCACCATATTTTGCTCTTACTCAAAACATAAAAAGTCAGTGCGCTAGCAGCGCATGCGCTGATGATAAACGAGGATAATTTTGAAGTGGCCTATAACAAGAAATCAGAGAAATGGTTTATCAAAAAGATTCCTAACTAAAATTCCAGTGCAATTGTGGAGTTTAGCAGTGAAAACAAAGGGAATTTTATTTTCAAGGACAAATCTCCAACAAAGCTTGTAGGAAAGCTTTCTAAGACTGGAGATTTATATAATTACAGTCATAAAATGTACATGCTGCATGCTAAAATTAAATAAAAAAACAGTGCGCAATTCCACTAATGGTTTCGGCTCAATGGCGAAGATCTACAATTTATAAACTCTGTAATAATAGGTATTACTAAGTTCGTAATCGTGTTCTTTTGGGACCAACCGTTTCAACCAAAGCCGGTTTTGTGTGAAACTTCCAATAGAAGACTTCTCCAACCCTTTTTGGTTGAACCATACAGGGCCAGTGTTGGTTGAAATGGTTGATTAACCAAACCGACCGGAAACGGTTTTTCCAAAGAAGAACACTGGCAAAAACAACCAATGATAAAACAAGACCGTAAACTCGTTGACAAGAGTTAAGAAAAAATAGTCTGAATGTTTGAATAACGGAGTAGTACTAACCGAAATTTAAAAAAAAAGATAGTTTAAGCATATTTGCTTAATTTTTTTCATTAACCGCTGTATTGGCTGAGCCGAGACTGGCGTCAGCACGCAGGCTTGTGTCAAGAGTTCTGACCGAAACAATTTGCACCAGGGCGTGACATTGACGGAGATAACTGATAAAACGCTACTGGCGTCACGCAAGCGTTAGTCACGCTCGAGAAATGGAGCAGAAGCTGTGAAGAAGTTGCTCCGTGTAAGCATACCAAGCATCCATCTCTAGCACCTAACGTCCAGAGCATCGGAGCGATTGGGATCCGACAGAGATAACTGATGTAACAGTACTGGCGTCACGCAAGAGTTAGTCACGCTCGAGAAATGGAGCAGAAGCTGTGAAGAAGTTGCCCCGTGTAAGCATACCAAGCATCCATCTCTAGCACCTAACACCAGAGCATCGGAGCGATTGGGATCCGACAGAGATAACTGATGTAACGCTACTGGTGTCACGCAAGCGTTAGTCACGCTCGAGAAATGGAGCAGAAGCTGTGAAGAAGTTGCCCCGTGTAAGCATACCAAGCATCCATCTCTGGCACCTAACACCAGAGCATCGGAGCGATTGGGATCCTCCTTTCACTGGCAAGGTATCCAGCATCCAGAAACAAGCTGAATCAATAACAAGGAACGCATCCAGCATTCACGGAATCTGCGATCTGAGCATCTGGCATCCAGAGTGTAGGGGGTGCATGGGGCGAAAGAAGAATGCTATCTCGATGCCAAGGCTGTAATCGGCAATCTAAGCATCTGGATCCAGAGGGAAGGGATGCGCTTTCATGGAACGAAGGAAGAATGCTATCTTGCCGTTAAGGCTGTAATCAGCTGTCTAAGTATCCGGCATCCAGGGGGGAGGGATGAGCTTTCATGGGGAATGAAGAATGCTATCTTGACGTCAAGGCTGTAAGTGGAACGTTGTCTGTTAACCTTGTTCGATTCTGTCTCATTTTCATTGCATCCGCTTTTCGCCTTCCATTCTTTCTAGCCGTTATTCTTTCCAATGGAATCAAATCTAGCCTTTTATCGGCATCGCTGTCTTTTCTAACTAACGAAACTCCCCCCATATAAGGAGGGAAGCCATGAAACTCCTGTTTTGCCTGAACAACAATTGATGAATCCATTAGTACTGGTTGAGGTGTCGGTGACCGCTGTTTTTTCTTTAATTCTTCCGCAACACAACGCTCATCCAAAGGGATTGGGCCATACATAGTTGGGATGTCTGGGAAGTGTTTCTCACGAAGCCAATTCTTAAACGCAACTTGACCTCGGTTTTTTCCCTCAATTCTTTTCAAAACTGCTAGTCGTTCCATCTCTTCGGATAATTGTTTTGTTCTTTTTTCATCTTCGAGTTTCTCTTCAAGATATTTTTGTTTATCTAAATACCACTGGCGGTTTGCTAGAATCCGAGCACAAACCCTATGGCCCCAGACACGTGCTAATTCCATGGGTGTATTTCCGTCCCTGTCGATACCATCGATTGTTGCACCAGCATTGATAAGCGCCTGCAAGCACTTGACGTGACCTTCAGCGGCTGCTTGGTGGACTGGTGTGAACCCAGCATAGTTTGGCCTTCAACAAAAAAATAAACCAAAAAGCAAAACAGAAATTAACATTTAATCAAGGACTTAAAAAGGTTAAAATATCAAAATGGTACTTCAAAGTTAAAAAATAATTTTATTCATTTTTTCACCAGAAGATGACTTTATAAGTCGAAAACGTTCGTTTATAAATTACCTTTTAACTTTGAAATACCATTTTGATATTTAAACTTATTTTGCATTTTTTATGCATCTGATTTAAAAAGGGCTTATTCAACATGTTATTTTTGGAATAAAGACAAGCTGAATAGAATTATTTGAGTCTTGTACATCCTCCCCTTTCCTCAAAGATATTTCAAATTACTGAATCCATATGTCTAAAACTAATTTTCAAAGATCTAAATATTTACAAACCAGCCATTAATTAAATTTATAGATATTTCACCAATAAATCATTTGCTCCCTTCCACCTCCTTGACCCCTGGCTCCTATCTGAGTTTTAAACTCTTGTGATATAGAGGTAAGATGGTAAGATAAACCTGGCCCACAAAACAAAAAATTGAAAGCTAAAAATTGGAAAAATGGTCAGTTTACAAAATTCCAAATTTAAAATGTTATGAAACTGCTACAAAGCCCTGGGGGTTACTCCCTATATTGGGATGTTAGGTATGACCGTCATATTTCTTAGGGGTTAAAATTGCCAGTCCAGTATTTTTTAGGGGTTGTAAAAGGAATCCAGTGTTAAAGAGCCTGGTATTTTTTAGGGTCTCAAAAAGCCAAGCTATTGGACTGCTTGCAGTCCCGTGTTTTAGCAAACGTGCGTACTGATAAGAAGTTTTAAAAGACGTCCTTTGGCAAACGTTCTAATATGGGAGTGCCCTTTATTAACTGCATCACACGTTCACAACATCACCAGAGGACTTAGCGCCGACCCGCTAGCTACCCAGCGAAAAATTTCAGCTTTCAATTGGTATTTTTTAGGGTTAATTTAAAATCGAGAGGTATTTTTTAGGGTGGAAAATTTTTATCCCGGTATTTTTTAGGGTATTTTGGGGACTTTTCCGATGGTTATCCCTACCCTTTTGACCCCGAAGTACCCCCTCCCCCCGGTATGTTATCAAAAACACTCCAGTTATATGTTTAAAAACAATGTTACTGAGCTCTATTTATATAATATAATACATTATAATAGTTATATCCATATAGAGAATGATATGGTTGGATTGGCAATTTGGTTGGCAACATGGCTTGGTCAAACTCTCTAAACCCAAACCATGTATTATCAAGGGAGTAGATTTTTATTATTTGCCCTCCACTTATTTACTAACTGAAGGAAAGGCAAAAGTAAGTTAATCCTCAATAAGATTATCCGTACCTTGAATGCCAGACCTCCTGGAGGGGTTGGGGGGAAAGAGAGTACTCATCTCTTCTTTTTATATCTCTCTACAGTCTCAGACAAAAAACCTTGGACACCCTTGTTACAAAACAACCCTGAACCTGCTTCCAAAAATGTTGCATTTATTTTCTGTTATTTTTTTTTGTTGGTCTTGTTAATTATAAACAACATTGGTGCCAGGATGGGGGATGGGGGGGGGGGAGTCCAAAATGTATAACTGTTCGAAGTTTTTGTCCGAGATTGCAGCCCCTCTTAGACCTATAATACCCTGCAGGTTAGGTCATTTGCAAACCTTCTAAAATACTGATATGACCTCACAGACTGTAACAAAGCTTCGATAGAGATGGCTGTGAGACCAGTTGATCACTCACTCATGATTAAATAAGGTGTCGAACGAAAGGTAAAATTCTCTGAAGATTGTTAAAAGAAAAGTAGTATGGATCCTAGTAAAGAAAATCTGCCAAAATATAATACTGACTTGTATCATGTGTTTATATATATGCCCTAAGATGGTAAAAATATTTGTTTAACACTGGAGACAACAATGACCCTCCCCCCTTCTTCTCAACTTCCAATCTTTGGCAGTCATACTCAAAGAGATACACATACGACCAGCAATTGGGGCCTCAAATTTGGAGCCTATGCAATTTTGATTAAGTATGCTTAATCTCTTGAGTTTTCAAGGCCATTTTTAAGTTAATTATGGGGTGGGATTGGGGGGGGGGGTAGGGGAAGGAGGCTTTATTTATCTGCCCCTCTGAGCAAAATCCCAAATGATTTTATTTTGTTCATGGCTTTTATTGATATATTTCTTACATACAATTATATAATGATTGAGTCAAAAAAGAAGGAAATAGCCTTCATATCAAATTATTAATCATAAACAAGCACACAAGCTCTGATCAAAGATAAAGAATCATGTGTTAGTAAACTAAATAATTCAGGAAAAAACCCTCATTGGCCCTTTGTTTTTCTCTAAACACATCTATTTCATCTTATTTCACCTTTGTTGTTGTAAATTAAGCTGCTCATGTGTGAGTTTCATCACACTCTGTGATTCAACTAATAAAAGTATTTCTTTTCTCTTGAAAGGAAACTTCCATTTGAATGGTATATACTAAAACACTTTTCCTTTTGTAATTTCGTTGGATAGTGGCTAAATGAATATCTACCTCAATATATATAGATATTCTGCCACTATCCACCTCAGATGAAATAGTATAAATGTTAATTATTAACTTCTTATTTTTACTTACAATGATGGGTCAGCCCCGTTCTTCAAGAGGTAAATCACGCACTGCAAGGCTCGCCTTTTATTGTTAGTGTTGATTGACAGATGTAATGGTGTCCAGCCTGTGTCACTCTGTAGGTTGATATCAACTTTATATCGCTCAATCATGGCTTTGAGACAGTCCAACTGACCATATTTAGCTGCCAAATGAATTGGAGCCAGACCCTAGAGCAAGAAAATGTTACATAACCATTATCCCATAGAAAAACACTGTACATATTTAAACAGACATTTTTGTTAACTTAATGTATAAACTTCAAACAGTGCTGGAACCTGAAAATTATAATAATAATAATAATGTTTAGCATTTATATAGCGTGCTTTTCCATGTGGATATGATCAAAGGCGCTTAACAATGATTTACAGATGACTCTGGTATTGAGGGTCTTAGATAGTC
>JAOBAT010098536.1:2500-16286 GCA_026413305.1 Hydrozoanthus tunicans
AGTTCTTTGTACTCCACGACGTTTCTGTTTTTGATAGGAACCCAGTGTTTGTATTGTATAGTAACTCTAAGCAGAGCAGATTTCCTGAAAAAGGGGCAAGAAGATGGGGTGCCACCAAAAGGCCTTAAAATCAGACCTATTAAGGCAAAAGGAAAAGACACCTCGTTGCAAACAAAGTTCAACGAAATCCTGTCTTGAATCCAAGTCTCCTAACTGGCAGTTGTAATTAAGAAGCGCAAGGAATATATAACAACAACCACTGAAAAATGGAGATCTTCTTTTCCTCTAAAGGGCAGCACCTCCATCGAGCGAGCTGATAGTTTAATGAAGTCTGCTCAAGACTAAACCGACAACCTTTATTTCAACTGCATTGTTTCGCAAACCTCGAAGTCTTTGACTGATCCCAGAAGAGAAAGCCTGTAAAGAAACTAATATGGAGACAGAGTTTCAGCTGACTGAGAGTTCCATTCGGAATATTGTTCGCCAAGAGGTCAAGTGATCCAAAGAAACTGCCAAGCTGAAGAAGGGTCAAAGAAAGCCCTCACAGCAAACCCGAATAGAAAATAAAGTTTTTAACACACCAGCGGACAGCTCCTAAGCGCAATTGCAGCCAGCCCAAAGCTTGAATGTAAAAAAACTCCCGCAGCCGAGGATCCGGCCAACGAACATAGACGGAAGATTTCAAAATGATAAATGGCTCTTCAAAACGGCTTAACGAACCCTGCTCAACCTCCTGCCACGAAACTCTGAATACCCAAATTTCTCTTCATTGCAACTGACTGACCGCCAGGCCAAGATTATCGGTTTCAGACTGAAATTCAGGCCAACTCTGAAACACCCTACCCTGGCTGTATTCGATTTTCAGATTCAGGACTTTTGTCGAAGTGTGCGCCTTCATTACAAAATCGATAGTGAATCACAAGACCCATATTTCAACCCGAAACTTTATGTTAAGTCCAAGGGAGGACCCAAATCTGGAGGACAATCTCTACGCATTGCGCAAGGAATAAAAGTGCAATTTCTGTTTTAAACCACATTGGAAGAAAAATCTTTCAACTGCAGAAGGAGAAGAACTTCATGCAGTAGCAAATAAAGGGGGTATGTTTTTTCACTTTGATCAAATTAATTACTTTCATAGAAAGAAAGCAATTTTTTCACACGACATTTATGGACTTATTTTGCTTGTCTTGGGGCATGGTCCCTTCTTATCCAAATTGTCCGAATGGTTCTTTTTATATGTGCACTGACAACCAGGAACAAGAGAAAGGTTTGTCAGCATTCGCTAGGCTCGTAACCCACAGTACGCACTAACAGTTGAATAAGGAGACCTCCGGTTTTTGAGAACAGCTCTCGCAGTAATTTTTCTACTTCTCATACGTTGTGGCCTGACAATCCAAAGCTGACGCTTTTTTCATAAAACACTTAACCAAAGACCGATTGTAGCATTATTTTGTTTTTATACTTGGTTGCAACTATTCAATTTTTAAACGGCCTTTAAAAGCTCGGCAGTTTTAGCTTATCTTTTGTGATCATGTCTAGTTCATGATCACTATCAAGAGCCTTTAGTAGAGTTCAAACGTTTTATTTTTGTTTAATTTATATTTGCAAACACATTCAGAAAGCAATGTAATGGCCCCGTGTCGGAAATTAAGTTAGTAAAAAGTTTGCAGTCATGTGGACCACCTTTTATAATTTAACACTATTTGTGTACGGATCAGTTGCTCGTAGAATTTGGACAAATCAAGGGGATAGAATCTTTCACTTTCAGCAAATAAAACCACTTTCATAGAGAGTAGTTGTAGTCGTAGTCGTTCCAGTAGAAATAAGAAGACGATAACAGCAGTAGCTATGCTTTGTAACCACAAGAAAAATAAAGCGAAACACAAGACAAACACATAGAAAACAGTTCGTAGTAGTATTAAACATGGGCTTAAGAAGTTTCACCTTGCAAACAGTTTTTCCCCTACATTCTAACTTTTTCAAACTGATAAATTCAATACAGTTGTCCATTTATTGCAATGTTTTTTACATATTTTGAATCAGTATTAATATAAATACTATTATAGATTCTATAGTGTATTGTATTCTTATTCTCTTTCTTATTTTATGATTGACCTAGCTTTTATAGCTAAGTGTCAATTTTATTCTAAATAAAGTACTTATATTGTATTTCCTTTCCACATCAGTACTTGCAATGAAAAGTTCAGAAACACGACACACTACCGTCATTTCGACTATACTGGTCTCAAGATCCTCGCCTACATCAAGTAGGAATTACAAATGTATTTCCTCGTCAAGGATTTGAAACGTTGTTGAGGTACTTTCACTGCTTCGACCCAAGAACAGCTCCTGACCAAAGCGATCTCTTCCATGATAAATTATTTCGAATCCGTCCAGTTGCCGACATTCTGTTTTTTCAAATTTTTCAGAAACTACAACCTAAGTAGATACCTTTCAATTGACGAAGCGATGGTCCACTACAAAGGAAAATTGGATTCCTGCGATATATGCCAATGAATGAGTGCTATGGGTGTCCAACAAATCAACCACATCAGAAACACAATCGCCTGTGCCTGTTTCTGTCTTTTGACAAACAAGAGGGTTGATGAAGAGCAAGTGATGAATGAATGGACAACTAAGATAGAAACATTGTTTCCCAAACAGAACATTTCTAGCCTTCTCTTGCAAGAATTTAAACAGAAAAAAGGAAATGGCTGGGCTTTTTCCATACTTCAACCTTGGTGAAAACACAAGCTACATCATGTACTGAGATGCCAACAATTTTAATGACTGAGCGATGTCACAACCTCTACCAACAGGACACATCAAGTGGATGTCGAAGGAAAAGATTGAGACCCCGGATATCGAAAACTTTGAGAACCCAAGCTGACTGCATCATAGAACTTGTTCTTGAATATCCAAGACAACTTCAGCACATCTGTAACGATGTTCTTGTGCAACGTCAGCGGTCGGGAGACCAACATGACGTCCTTTTTCGTAGAGACCAAGAAATTTGTTTCTTAGAAACCTAGACGTGATTTTTCAAAGCTTTCTTTGTGTGTTTTGTGTTTATTTAAAGTCAGTATGCCAGAGGAAAAAGAATATTGGGAAAGAATAGTAGAGAAGTTTAAATTGCTTAGCATAAGACTCAATGAAATCGGCAAGAAGGTCGAAGAATCTGTGAAGCCACTGTCGTTTCTTAGCCACAGCATTGATGACGCTCTAACGAGACTACGACTGGTCGAAGAAGATCAAAACTCTAGTGAAGGAGTTGTTCTTCGCCTCAAGGCTGACTTGAACACAGCCAAAACAGATCTGCAAACAACTCAGGCGGCACTAAATGGCCTCGAACAATACGGCCGCCGTGATTGCATTGAGATTCGTGGCATGCGGCCGAAAGAAAACAGCAACCTTCATCTCGAGGAAATTGTTCAGCAAGTGGCCGATGCAATGAATGTGAACGTGTCAACAGATGACATGTCTACATGCAATCGACTCCCACCTAAAGTAAAGACCACGAGTGACCCTTGCCAAGAATCCCCAGGCTGTTGTTTTTTACACTGATACCAAACTAGGTAAATCTGTTAGCCCAAATAGGGCCCCCTAGGGGCAGCTGAAACTAAGGAAGAAGTTATTTCACAATACAGTTTTTATGTACATTTTAAGAAGAGAAAAACAACTTTTGTTACATGGACAAAAATAGCAACAGCCTTTAAAAAGAGGACGACAAAGCAGTGGCATCAGTCGTAGTCGAAGTACCTTTAGTTCCATTAGAAGTAAGAAGACGATAACAGCAGTAGCTGTGCTCTGTAACCACAAGAAAAATAAAGCGAAGAAAGAAATACAAGGCAAACAGCTAGAAAACAGTTCATAACAGTATTAAACATGGGCTTAAGAAGCTTGACCTTGCAAACAGTTTTTCCCCTACATTCTAACTTTTTCAAACTGATAAAATCAATACATTTATTACAATGTTTTTTTACATATTTTGAATCAGTATTAACATAAATACTATTATAGATTCTATAATGTATGGTATTCTTATTATCTATCTTATTTTACGATTGACCTAGCTTTTATAGCTAGGTGTCAATTTTATGTTAAACAAAGTACTTATTATATTGTATTTCCTTTCCACATCAGTACTTGCAACGAAAAGTTCAGTAACACGGCACACTACCGCCATCACGTTAAGACTGCTCATCTGCTGTCAAACACCACAAACAAAAAACACAAGTTACAAGACATCAGGTCAGAACCAGTGGGTTTTGGTGAATGACCAACAGCTTATGTTAACTAAGTATGAGCTGTGTTGACAATGAATCCTTTCTTTATTGAGACCTCACACCTATCCTAAAGAAATGAAGTCGGGGACAACTTTGGGGAAACACACTCACTGAGGAAATCAGCAGTGGCAAAGATTTGGTGATGACAACATTCTTTGCTTACAATAGGGGACAATAAAGTTGTCAGCATTCTAAGCACAATTCACAGATCAAGTGACAGTGCATGGTGCAAGGTGTGTACATGGTACAAGTCGGTACAGAGTGAACCTCGTAAGGCAACCTGGGGCTGTGAAATGCTATAACCAGAGTATGAAAGGAGTAGATCAGTCAGATCAGCTGTTATCCTCATACACAGTATTGAGAAAGGTCAAAAAGTATTGGAAGATTTTTTTCTACACATTATTGATGTTTGTACGGTGAACTCCTTCATACTCTTCAACAGCTATCAGCAACAGCATCCCGACCATGATGACCTCAAACGAAGGAGGGGGTATGATCAGCTGGCCTTAAGAGAAGCCCTTGTTTGCCAGTTGCACAATATTGTACAAGGTGGCCCTGTTCCTGTCAGGGAACGTCAGCCCAAGCTACCTTCAAATGCCTGGCAAGGAGCAAACCACCTTCCAGTTTGGACATCCAGCCATGGCAGGTGTCCAATGTGTAGTGCAGATGGTGCACAGGGCTGTCCATATAGCAAATGTGAATCCTGTGATATGCATCTTTATCTTACCATTTAAGAAAGAAACCGTTTTTACAAGTTTCATACTCTTGAATTCCAAGAGCAGCGATACACGCTGGCTGATTTGGCTATGGGCTGATACGTCGCAACAGGCTGATATTGTGTGTTCCTGGTATTGCTTGTGACACAAATTAATAATTAATAATAATTAAGTATTTTAAGTGCTTATATCTAATCATATTCAAAAACACTGTTTACATTTTAAGAATGAAAAGTAAATAAAAAAAGGTTTATTAAACTAAGTCAAAAGCTTCTTTGAATAAAAATGTTTAAGCTTTGTTTTAAAATTGGCCAGGCAGGGGGTGTTTTGAATATGAGCAGGAAGCTCATTCCAAAGTTTTCGCGCAGCAATGGAAAATGCATATCAGCTGTTGAGTTGCTAACAAGAACTACTTAATGCTCTGTTTATTGATCAACTCAATATCTATTATCTAGGGGGCAAACTATGAACATAAAGGCAGTAGGAAGTTTGTTTCCTTGACATTCATGTAAATTTATGCTAATTTCCGACGTTTAACAAGGTTGGAAAATCCTGTGAATTTTCCATGATTATGTTGGGTAGGGGGGATAATCTTTTTTTTTTTTGCTAGAAGGGACATAAAACAACAAAAATATGTGAAATGAAGGGGGGTTACACCATTTGGCTGTGCACAGGCACTGAATTTGTAAAAAAATGGGTTTATTTCATACATTTTTTTCATAAGTTAAAGCTGTGTTGCACAAGCCATTTCATCTTCCCTATAGATGGTGTGATAGATGGTGATGTTGTTTTTTGTATTTCACATTCAAAGAACTTTGAATGCATATGTGATATACCTCTGTATTTAGTAAAGTGAATAAATTCAAGACATCTATTGCTTATGATTTAATGGCGCAGTCGATTTTGGCGATTTTTGCTTGTCAGAAAAGAGTTAAAAATTTAATACCCAGTTGGCCTGCTTCAGCAAAAATTTTTGTACCAAAAATTGCTGTGCCTCAAAAAAGGCTGGTTTGAGCCTTGAATTTGGGGAAGACAACACAACAGCATAGCTTAAGAACACTGTTAAAGCAAAGAAACCAGAAAGTTCTGGACTAAAGGGATATAAAATTTATAAGTTAATTTTGGTGCACCTCTGTGGCCTCATGCAAATATCTTAACAAGTGAGACACATGAAGTTTAATATATATGTCCTGACGAACAAAGAGACATTCTCGGTTGAAATTTATAGAGGATCCACATTTTTGACTGGATGTTACTTTTACACTTAAAGAAAAAAACAAATAAATGACCAACATGCACGCGCAAATGAACAGTTGCAGTATTAAAAGTTTTGGCAAAAGCCAAAACAAATCACGTTGCGGAAAGGTCCTTATAAAATCGGACCAAACCGAATCTAATATCGAAGGCTTCATTCTTTCAAGGGGACGAAAATTCCAAAATTGATTTACATCTGGTCTTTCGAATGATTTAATAAGACAACATTCTTTAGACGGAACAAAAATTCCAAGTAAATGGTCGATTTAGTGGTCTTTCGTTCGACAAGACTTGATTCTTTCGAAAGAAAAAAAAACCAAAATGGATTTACAAGTGTTCTCTAGAAGGTTTTTTGAGTTGTAACTAGAGAAGGCAAGTAGGTTAATTTTGATTCAACAGGCTACGCCTACGGGACAACGTCAAAGTACCTACCTTGCTCCGTCCTGAACCAACAGGCCGAACCAACCCCGAAAATGGCGGCTATCTCCTTTTCCTTTACGTTACACCGCTATCCACCAATACAGCAGGCCGCTTTTTTTACGCAGAGACCGCTTGCCAGACCATCCCAAAGGGACGCCGGGCCGCGCCAGCAGCGACCGATACGATATATATATATATATACTTTGCAACAGTCTTTTTTAACACCCATTTTTTAGATGTTAGGTTGCTCAGATAGGTTAAACAACGTGACTCAATATTTTATGATCCAACGAACGTAGGTAGTTACTTTTTAATTTACACACTAGTTTTAAAGTTTTCGGCAGCCTTGTTTTTGACTACCTGAATTTCACTCTATTCTGTGTTTATTTGCCGTTAATAAAAAGCAGGGAAACTTTGGAGGAATAAAGCTTGTGATAATAAACATGTTTCTAAATCAGTTACTCAATGAAAACTTGAATAATAGTGTAATCAGCGCTGCAGACAAATTTAATGAATTTCGTAAACTGACTTTTAAAGAATTCCAACTTTTGGCAAACATAGATTGAAAAAGAGTTTTTTTGTGTAAACACAATCATCTAGAGTATGAATTTTTTGTTGCAATGTTCTCCTTGTTAGTTGGAAAATTTGCTGTTAGTGTTACGTGGGCCTGAGCGTCGCCTCCGATGCGGTATCAGTTGCTTAAGTGCGGAAAAGTTATTAAAAAAACTCAAGGAATAGTTATATTCAACTTGCTTCAATTCTTTTGGCGATTATATTTTTCAAATTCTGATTCTATTAAAACAAATGCTTAATTAAAAAACGATAAAAAAACACACTTTCGAGTTGAAAACGTAGAAATAGCGCATAGTTCACTAGGCTGTAGTATAGTACCAATTTCTTTTGTTAGTGTGTGTCCCAGGGAATAATGTTCCTCGTGATTTGTTGCACCACATCGTGCAATCCCCTGAAGGTCCCTCGGGCCGCCCCTGATATCGGCGCACGCGGACAAGAATCTTTCTCTTTACTCTTTGTACTGTGGAAAGCAGCAGTAATGCCGGTGAGTTGCTCGTTTCATTTGCTGTGTGACAACTCCGTATGCACTTGAAATAGTTTAAGTAATGACAGAATAAAAGTATAGCCATTGGAGCTCGTTCTTGAGGGTTCGCTGTTTTAATTCACTGCGAATTAAAGCTAAATTTTTGCTTTGGACTTGCCAACTTCCAAAGTTGGTAGAACTGATACGCGCCGACGTAGACGTAAACTTCATTTCACGTCCCCGACCAAGTTGGTGTTTTCCTGATCATTGAAGATGGTCAATAACATAATTCTTGAAGATACGTCGTGTTCTCGAAGATAGTGTTATAATGTGGAGATGTGAAGAGAAGCAACTAAACATACAGGAAGAAAACGAACAGCGAAGCAAAATGGAAAATCAAGACATATTTCGATTGTTTGTGTGAGATTCTGCTAATATTCTGTAGATCGACAGAGATACTTCCACTTTCTTGTAAAAGAGTTAAACTAATGAGATGACAGTTGTAATACAGTTTCACGAATAAACACGGTTTCTGACCAAAGAGAAGGATATTGTGTATTCCTGCAGTTGCTTTACATGCTTTCTGGGTAAATTACGTTGATCGTTTTATTGACCACGTGTATTTGTTCATTTACATTTTACACAAGGTGATATGATCAATCTTGTTTTTATGTGAAAGAAAAGCAAATCGAGAACGGATCGCAAGTCTGAAACCCGTTTTTAGGTGTCATGTATGGCCGCAATAAAATGTCTCTGAATTCGATGACTAGGGAAATCCGAGGCTACAACACTGAAAGATGGCAGAAAGAGTGTTATAGACATGTGTTGTGTATAAAAAGCTTAGAAGTTTTGTCAAAGTTGTTGCATAGTCGAGTTTATATATGTGACTGTTAGATTTACAAACCAGTGTAATAGGTATGGGAACACTAAATGATACAGATGCTAGATCGTGGAAAGTGTTCTATTATTGTAAGATAGCATAAGTGACAGATGAAAAAACTGGGCAGTGTGGCTTGTGGTTAGAGTGCCAGATTTGCTTGTCACTTTTCTTGGTTCAAGACACACTCAAACCACTGACCAAACTTGTCTTCAGTTGATTCCATCATGCTTGTAAATGGCCAGCTTCCTCCAGTTGGGGTTCTTAACTGTGTTGGATTTTAACAGTGACTGTGTAAAGCCCCTTTGGAAGGCTGCCACTGTTTTTTATATATTTTTGAAAGATAAGGGTCTCCTATGCATTAAAAATGTTGCTTACTGGACATGAAGTTAGTCTGTTGTGAAAGACCATTGGCATCCAATCTAAGTGGGGGAACTATCAGATCAGTCTTTTATGCAGTACATTGCACTATGTTTTTGAAAGGTGTTTTTTACTTGCTCTAAGTTTTTGTTAGCTCCCCATGTTGTCCCCTCCCCCAAATATATGTTATTTGGTATTCACCCCATTAAAAACCCCTTTTAACTAGTAATGACTAGATCTTCAGCATTTTCTGTAGCTCACTAACACGTAAAACTGTGCACTTAAAGTAATTGTTGTCTAACTTAAGTTTTTTTTTTGTTTAGTTGTTCGCAGACTTGCTTTATCCCTCTGCGGAGGAGGAGAAACGCAAACATAAGCTTAAACGACTTGTGCAGAGTCCCAACTCTTATTTCATGGATGTCAAATGTCCAGGTTTGTTTTTTTGTTTTCATACTTTTTAAACCACTACATAACATTGGTTTTTGTTGTGATGAGTTTTTTTGAAGATCAGATGCATCCAACATGCCCATTATTTTAAATAAAAAGTGGACATGTTCGGTTTTCTTTCTGTAGCCCACTTTTAGATCTTGAAGTTCAAAACTATGTATCCAATCTCTGCCAGATAATATCAGACTTGTCTCCTCAAACATGGTTTTGTTCCCAGAGACGCCATTTGATGATAGTATAGCTTAAGCTTTGTTTAGTTAAAGGGCATTCCATGGTATTGGCCTTGTAACAGAGGGAGATCTACTCACCAAGGTTTTGCACGTTTGGGATTTTAACCTTTTCAAAGTGTTAAGAAAAGTTAAGTTTGGAGCCAATTAGTTTCCTAGACTTCTGATTTTCAGAAACTAGTCAACAAGTAGAATATTTTTTGTTAGATATTCACAGGTTTGTTTGTTGCCTCACGTTCCCCAGAAGAAGGATAGAGTATTAGAGAGTTTAAGATTCAAGGATAACAACACCAACTATAATACCTTACAAAAAACATACATCTCACTTGCCATTTTCAATCATGTGTGGCATAGTTTGTTTGGTCTTTTGTCCAAGGTATGCTTTGTGAAAAGGTAAAACGTGATTAAAATAATTTTTTATTAGTTCATTCTCATAGTAGCAAAAACTTAAAAAAACTGAGCATTTCATGTTGTAGTTTTCAAGATGATGACATGGCTAGTCAAAAATGTGCATTCCAAACTGCTAGTGTTCAATATTGTTTTCTGAAGTCATCAGCAACATTGGCATACTCATTAAACTTCCTCAGGGGTCCCGCGGGGCATTAAAAGTCATTATGAGTGTCGTTGAAAATTCAAGGCCTTAAAAAGGTCTTAAATTTGGTGAAATTGATCCCTGAGGTCTTAAAAGGCATTAAATTTGAAAAAGAAATGAAAAGAGTTGTTCAATAGCAGTCATTTTTCCATATATTCTTGGGATATTCACTGAGTTTTGTGCTACTCAATCGGACAAACAACGCGTCTTGTTTCTTTATTCTTTTCTACTGAGCATGCAAGTCATTGGAAAAAGCCTGGGTGTGATTTTCAAGCTTCGCGACTTCATTGGATAGGTCTTAAATTTTTGCAATTTTTGGCATTAAAAAGTCTTAAATTTAAGAGGTCCTTAGCTGCAGGAACCCTGTCCCTATTATCTGAAAATGCAGGACAGTTTAACATTTTTACTTGGGAAATAGTAACCTTTTCATAGAGTTTTTGATCGAGATCGAGTTCTAATTTACATGCAGCTTATAGATATAGTCTTTCAGTTTAGGCTATTTTATCCCATTCCAAGTGTTTTTTTTGACAGGTTGCTACAAGATTACAACAGTGTTCAGCCATGCCCAGACTGTTGTGCTATGTGTCTCTTGTTCCATGGTGCTGTGCCAACCCACTGGGGGAAGAGCACGCCTCACAGAAGGTACATCATGATGCCCTCCCCTCCTCCACGTGTTCAGATAAAGAATCTTGTTAACTAGTCTTGTTCAGTTCAGATCAGATTTACTTTTAGGTTTCCCTCAAGGCTTTTCAACAAAAAATTATGGTTTTTGTTATGAGAGTGTTGTTATTATTCATTGAAATATTGAATAAGCATTAAAGTATTGGAATAAGGACATAAAGTGAATATTAAGTAACAATATAACTAAGTAGTTTTTGGAACTATTTAACAATGTTTTAGTAGAATTACTAAGGTGATGTTTGAGAGAAAAAAGACTATTGCCAAGGATTCGTGCAAAAATGAATTTTTGTTACTCACTACTGTATTACAGAAATATAAAACATGTGTGCATGCTGTTCAGTGATAGAGACAAGCGTGGACTTTTTTTAGTTCACAAAAGAAGAGCTTAGAGAAAAACAAGCCATGTTGAGCACAAGTGTTTCTATCAGTAAACAGAGATGCAAGCAAATTTTATATTTTTTTTATTAAGTAAGCCACACAACCAACCAATAAATCCTACGATGACTTATGCAGAAACAGTCTATTCATAATTAGATTGCTTCACCACAGCCATTTAGAATGCATCTGACAGACAAACTATGTATGTAGAGAGTTTAACCAATATAGGGCATTGGGAGTTAAATAATTTATCATGACTGGTAGTTGTGCACACTTGTCTGTCTTAACAATAGTGAATTAACTTCTGTGTTTGCCTTTTCTTCCAGGCTGCTCATTCAGGAGAAAACAGAATTGAATCCAACCCGCACAATGTCCAATAGAAAAATAACCCAAACACTGATCTCCGAGAGTTGTTTTGTTTTTGTCCTTTTTGTGCTTCAACTGAAGTGATTTTTATTAATATATTACTGGCCAATTGGCCCATTTGCATTTATCGTTACATCAGTTTTCTGCAGTGGGCCGGCTAGGTGATGCCAATCTGTAAAGCAGTCTTGTAGCAATATACATTACAATTATTTGAAGTTGTATTAGTTTGTCTGTAAATAATAAAGGTGATCAGTGAATGGAAAATTACTGGGTTTTTTTATATTTGCTATGATTTTAACACTTTCACTCACTTTCAACATCCAACCTTTAACATCACAAACACTAGAATGCCGTTGGGTAACCAGAAGAGGGGATTAGAATAGGATAAACAATTTGAGATGAGTAGCAAAGCTCGTTTTTATGGTTATATCACAGGCTTACCATCTCCATTCAGTTGAGCTCTCTTGCAGTTTGTCAGTAACTTGCACAGAGTTTGACCTCATGATCTTCTTTCCATACTACATGTGCTCTTAGATAAAGGTTGGGGGTTTAAGGAAGTTTTAAGAAGGAATTATGACATTAAAGAGCATACCAAAACAAAAAACTGGAGAAGATTACAAGTAGGAATTCTATGGAAATTGCTGACAAGCTGCAAGAGAGCTCAACTGAATGGAAACGCACACTTGGGGATGGTAAGCCTGTGGTTACATTACAAGTGTGGGCCCCAGTTGGGTGGACTTGCCCATACATTCTTTATTCCTACGGCTGCACAAGTCCTTTTAAGGGCACAAATACATGTCTTACATTGTACCGAAACCATTTTGTTTAAATCTGTTGCGTTCTTGATTCATTCAAAATCTTGTTTTAGTCCAATTTAGATTCGATTTGTTGTGCCCTGTGGTGCACCTTGTTAGCAAACTATTTAAAGTGCCTTTAAAACTAACTTTTTTTTTGACCACTAAAAGTTTTTGGAAACTTAGGATGTTTATAATAATTTTTGAAATTGGTCGCATTCGTGATTTTTTTTATGCAAAATTGAAGTTCAAGTTTTAGGGGACTTGGTTATGATGTCATTCCAGACATCCCCGGAACAAAACGCGGCAAGATTCGGGGAATGAAGAGAAATATTTAAAACCAGAATACTCGGATCTTTTCGGAATATTTTCGATATTTTTCTGGCTTAATATTTGTATTCAGAGGCCAAAAATATGGAAATATTCATATTCCAAGGCTAAAAATATGCAAATAATCTTTATCCCCCGAGCAAGATGGTCATGAATGAATCCGATTTTTTATTTAAAGTAGATTCTAAGTCCTCATATTAATCTTAGATCGTGCCCCCTTTGTGTTTAGGAAAGATCTTGTTTGCTCAATAATACAAGTAGTCGGGAGTGACGTCACAATCCAGTCCAAGGTATTTCTGTTTTTACAGTTGTGTCTAATTGAGCCTGAACCACAAAATTTTTGCAAATCCAGGGGGTGATCGCAGCGCCCAAAAGGCAATCCTTAAAAAACCTTTCAGCACCCGGTCAGTTTATCAACATCTTACTTCTCCTTGAATATACAGAAAAAATACATTCCTGCGCTGGCCATAAGGAACGCGGGCTCTGAGAATGAGATTGACAAAATTGTCAATCCGTTAATGGAAGTTATCAAACATAGATGATAGAAAATTGACAAAGATAAAAGGAAAACCCTCCTATTTTGGCAAAAGGGAAAGTCTGAGCTCTAGTTTGGAAAGTTTCATAAAAAAATAAACTATTTGGCGTATCTGGGGGTGAAAGGGTCAATGAATGGTCATCTCATAGGTAGCATGGTCCAAAACGTTTGAATACAGTTTTTGCCTGTCGAGTAAACTGGCAAGGAAAGTTTTGTTAATCTGCAGCATACTTCAAGCATTTGAGATTTTCTTTTACTTAATTTCAGAAAACAATAGACAAAAAAACAAGGTTTGGGTGATTTCTCTATAGTACTATCAAGAATGCCGGAATCTGATTGGCTAACCGTTTTTTAAAACAAAAAAACAGTGGCAGATTAATTTTTCAAACTTAAAAATTACTCAATTGACGGACAATAACCACTTATGAAAAGAGTGATATTTTTGTCATTATTTACGTGTAGCATATACATTAGCATTCATTTAGAA
>JAOBAT010098547.1:0-16286 GCA_026413305.1 Hydrozoanthus tunicans
TATTAGCAGCGCGTTTAATTTGTTTGGAAAGAAAGTTACGGTTATAGCCTCGTTTGAGGAGATAGGAGGTTAGCTCTGTAGTGCGAGTGTTGAAAGCATCGTCATTAGAGCAGATACGTCTTAGTCGGAGAGCTAGGCTAAAGGGAATGGCTTTTTTAGTATGAGGCGGATGAGAAGACGAGAAGAGTAAATGTTGATGTTTATCAGTGGGTTTGCAGTGTGTATTTTCTCTCGCTTCATTTACGCTAATTTTAGAATTTTCTCCTTCAGTTCTGAACGTTCAATCAACAATAAACAAAATCGTGCTCTAGTAAATAGTGGCAACGGTGCATTAAAATGTGGCCAATTGTCTCTATGAATAGTACTGATTTAGTTAACTAAAAAGTCCAAATGTATATTATTTGTTTTAAGTAACTATATGTAGTTCTTATAGTAAAAAAATATGCACAAATATTTAACTATTGTCGTTGTCATTGACATGAATGTAGAGTATATAAAAGACAATAAATAATCCAAGACCAAAGTTGAACTGTACGCTACCTGAAAACTTTTAAAACGACATTATTTTTGGGAAAATGTTACCAAACAAGATCGGTTCTTAAACAAACATCATAACAACTATATACAATCCCTAATTCTTAGCACTTTCTAGCCCACTTTAGCTCATCAATCTCACTATTTTTCTAACGTAATCTGTAAGTTGTTGAGACAGAAATAACTCAAACTATTTCAGCTTATGAAACAATGCTGACTTCCGTTGTTCTCGCGAAATAAATGTCCATGTGATAAATATAGGTGACATACCGTTATGAAAGTTCTTGGCCAAACTCAATGAAGTTGTCTCTGTAGCTACAATGGCTCTTCGTCACTTTACGACCCAATCCACTAAACCAGGGTTGGAACTGTGTTTATACATAATATATACTAAACTGCTATCACCATACGATCTTCATAAAAGGAAACATTGTCATGTGGTGTAAGCGTGGCCGTAAATGAGCTGAAGTTAAAATACAAATAAAAATAGCGGTCACGTCCTTTCAGCGTCGCACGACTCGCCTACATAGCGGAAGTGGCTAGTGTGTTGCCAGATGTTTACACCCAGACCGACAAAGTATAAATTCTTCATAATAAGAACGAGAAAAACTTCCACTTTAAACATTAATCTATTAATAAAAGGCACAAGAATCTTCTAATTTTTGCCGTATTTGTAACGGCTTCTTTTCAGAGATAGAAAGTTCGTTTAATGCTTTATAGTTTTTATTCTGGATTAAACTCTTTTCTTTTCACGAGAACCTTCAACTTTAGAGCTGAGACCGGTTTTTTTCAATTATGGGGTTTCATTCTCAAATGCTTTTAGAATGTGTCTAGTATTGAAAGGATTTTACTTTTATTTTCCACTCGCACGTGCACCTGAAAGTACTGAGTGTTATACAAGAGCATAACACCGTTTTTTACAAATTTACTTACACTTCGTACAGCAGTTTCAAAAATATGTTCTGTGTGTAAATGTTTCTGGTGTATTCTTACACTTTGGGCGGACAAATTCAGCTTAAACGGTTACGAAACTGAAAAGGTCTTATATACAAAGAATGTTATTTAAAGAATGTTCTTATAGAAAATGAACGCATCAGTTTCATCAAGCGATTAACTCTAATGTAAAACTGTAAATTAATAAATTCACCACATACCCTACGAGCAAATGATTTGTCGTCACTGATTCAATTATGCTTATGAGCTTAATATGGCGGAAAAGACTTCTGGATACTTAATTACCAAGTTGCAAGTTTCTACATGGAATGATTTGAGGATAAGAATTATAAATGATATGACTATTGGCCATACTTTCTTTTTCTTAATCTTTACTCGTTTCTGTCCTTTAAGGGGGCAAAGAGTCTCGTGTGGCCGAGCAATGTAAGTGCGCCCCAACAAAGGACTGAAATGAGTTGAAAATTGCATCAGAAAAACTTAATAACCTCATGAATCATTGACACCTTTTTTTCAACTATGCTGGTTTTAGCTGTGCTTTAAATCTTAGATTTCTATGGCTATATACCTACTTTTGAAAGCTGAAAATTGATATTGATCTTACGTTATAACTTTAACCTCGGTTGTTCAATTTTTCCATTATTTTTACACTGACAAGTGTTATGTTACACAATTAATAATTAGCAGAGGCTGATTTTATACCCTAAACGGTACGACCAGGTTTGTCAAGCTTTAGAGAAACCATGCATGTTTGCTGTAATATTATTTTGAGTAGTTAATAAATAGTGGTCTCAAATTATATTTCCAATTCTTAATTTTTAACCAAAACTCTGACCCTGAAAGGAACGAAGCCTGCCGGAGACCCTAAAGGTACGCAAGGGTCTCATTTTCGTCCTAAAAAGTCCGGTCAAGGTAGTCCCCTCCCCCCCCCTCTCCCCCCGGGGGGGTGGGGGGCAAATTCATAGTCTTGCAGCTAGCTAGCAAACTTTGGTGTTTCGAAAGCCAGCCAAAGTAAAAACCTATCAGTCCCAGTAATGTATTGGTAAATTCTCTCAATTAGAGCTCACGCTTTCCATTGTACAATTTTGGGAGAATTTTACTTTTCATCTCCAATAGCTAGTCACTTTGCTCAATTTTCATTTTCTCAGTACCTAATGTCTTGCAAGTTTTAATGTACGTGTTATGCTAGAAGAGGTTGTTTGGAAAAGACTCGGAGGCCCTCATACGCCAATCACTTTTTTATCTATATTTGGATACTATTTTTTTAGCGTGAGCAACAATCTCGTACCCAGGCTCTTTCATGTTTCTCCTAGTCCAGTCTAGGTACCAGGTTGGCGAAAGGTTGTTGAAGGTCAACCAGCTATTTCAAAGAATGATTTGAAGACGTACTTCCGATAACTGTTCAGCGGATTAGTTTTCCGTTACGTTGTTTTGTAAAGTTTTGTCTGATGGTGTCCTCGTATTTATTTTCTCTGTTGTTTAAATCTTTTTTTTTAATAAATTAAACGGTTGTTTCTACGTTTCATTCGCTCCAGCCGTCCGTAGCTTTTTTAAATAGCTAACCACTAAAGTGATACTGCTATTATTAAACTTTTTAGGTTAAATGTTTAAACATGAAAATCAGCTCTGGTTATTTTTTCCCAATACATTGTCTAGGTCTAAAATTTTCTCTTTAACGCATACTAGGAGAATTCTGCTTTTCATCGTCAACATTCACCTTGTTCGGTCGAAACTCTTTACTTCATAATCAATCTTTGTGTTTTTCTCAAGATATAAAAGTAAAATTGCATTCTCTCAACATTGTTGGGACTGAAACATTTAAATGCATTTCTTCTTTGTTGCTGTGCAGCGTGCTGTATGTAATGTCTATTTTTAGTATCTGACTCGGTTCGTAACCATGGCCAGAGTATACTTCCTGGAAACCAGGAAGCTGACAAATTCCCCAATGTGCACACCATGTGTGTACGTAACTAAGGCTTGGTCCGCACGTTTGGTTCTTAGAAAATGTTTAAAAACAGAAACGAATGCGGAATCGAGCTTAAATTAGACAAAATAAGTGTGAGTGAATCAAAATTTTTGTCGCACTGGTTCGTGACCGTAGAAGGTATTCTCTTGTGGCCAAAGAACTGGTAAATACCAGTATGTATAATATATACCGTTGTTGTTAACCTGCTAAAAAAAACTTATTTTGACGCATTTGAAAAAAAACTTTAGTCTTGGGTTTTCGTCTTCCTTTCCGGCAAGTGAATCACTCGGTTATAACTTCTTCTTTAGGCACAACCAGTTGAGGCTCAATACTGATGAGGTCAGATATTTCAGTTCACATTTAGAAAAAAACTAGAGGCCTCGATTTATTGACTGCAACGAAAAATCGGCCGTGTGTCGCCGATTACAGGTAAAGATCGCACACGATTTTGTTGTCAAACTAGATTCCAAAACACTTGTCAGACATTGTTGCCTAGCTAGTGTGTGGCAGTAACCGATAATTTGTTTGAAATCTTTTACGAATACTTGAGGCAAAAACGCCAGCATGTAACAAATGAAAGTTTATGCAACACGGCCTGGGCACTGGCCGGTCTGATAAATTTTTCAACAAAACTGAATCGGTTTCTGTGTTGTGTGCTTTGACGTATACAAACAGTCAAGATTTATACCCGACAGAAAATCGGGGCATTTCTAATTTCAGGGTTTATCAAAGGATGGAAAGCTATAACTCTGCCAAAAATTCAAGCAGTAGTTTCTACCATAAGGAAAATTTACGGTTCTTATACAATAGTGTTCAGATTATCCTAGGAAAAAGCTTGTCATTTGAAAAATTACGGGTCGAAATATCCGTTTTATGGTCAGTCAAAAAAGAACGTAGGTTAAAAATCAACTCACACGCGTATATGGGTTAGTAACTGGGCCAGACAGAAAATCGTGTAATGTATACATGTCATTGTGGTGGCCTTTAGCGAAAAAGATCTATACTGTGCAAAAACTTACAGCGTTTAAAAGACGTGACAGTTGAGCTCTGTAGCCTTTTCGTATTCTACAGTAACGCGTGCGCTTGATTATGGTTTGTTTGTTTTGCTGTATATATTAAAGGATTGGGAATGTATCGCTTTTTTTGCGCACGTCATTGTATCTTAATCCGCGAACAAACAAAGGTTGGGTGAACTTTGGAACCTGTATAGCTGAGAACTAAGAAACTGATCTCTATTCGTCTCGAAAAACAGATTCGTTATCAACTGTTCGAAAATCTGTAAAACCAATTGTTACAAAAGTTGGCACCGAGGTCTTAACGACGACGAGTTAGTTCAGATATCAAAGCTTACCAGCAAACGCGCAAAGAAATTGTAAAAACTAAGTCACCAGCCGCTATTATCAAGGGCTCAAACTTTGCCAAACAGCAAAAAGGATGAGCAGACGAGAACAGAAGCTTTTGTAGTTCTCAATTTCTAGTTTAAGTTTTATTTGAAGGAAAACTACCGAGTTTTAAAGATACATCTATCGCGCTTTTCGATGTAAAAGCTCAAATGAGAAGCTAATTATGGAAACTGTGCACGTAATTTAAGTTTATCAGCTCACCTAATATAAGTTTCATTTTTGGCAAATGCTAGTCTTCCCTGATAGTCTCCGAATACAACCAAAATAACCGTTTACGAAGGGCGGTAGCGTCTGTAAGGAGGCTAACTGAACACTTTATCTTGTCACGATGACATCATATGTTCTTTCACAAAAGGCATTAAGCACAGAACCAAAATATTAAATCAAAGAAAAAGAAAACAGTATGGTTTAAAACAGCTGTACGGTAACTGCACTTGAGTCTGGCTATTTCTTTGTTGGGAAAAGCCATGTTCTGGCAAGTCAACAGACAAACCACTCAATCAGTCAGTTTTAGTTACACCCACAACTACACGAGTAAAATTCTAACATCTCAAAACTCTTTTTCTTGAAAAAATCTGAACTAAGTTCTTATTAAACTTCCCTTAAAAGATATCCAGGAAAAAAGTGTTTTCTTAACTTTACATTGACATATGCAAATCTACTTACAAAAATTCGTAGTCAGTATCAGTGCTCGGATGTTGGCCCGTCCAGTAACAGATTGACAACAGACAACTAAAAGGTTTGGTCTTTCAAACAAATTTATTCACGTTTTTGCCTTTCGGTCATGCGGCACGTTTTAGTCACGTTTGAACTTTGGAACCAATTGCAATAGAGTTCTCATCTAAAAATACATGATCACAAGTATGATATGACGGTATGCAGTTGATGCAAATTTCGTTTTCATTAACGTTAGGGTGTGTTAAGGGTTTTTAAAAAATGCAAATACTTGAAAAGAGGGAAAGCTTTCATTGTTCAACGGTCCCCTTCCCAAATCATGATATTATGCCCTCGATCATATTTAAACAATGATCTCTTCAAATGTTTTGTTAAAGTGATCAAAGCAACTATATAGACTGAAAGTGCGGCTCAAG
Source organism: Hydrozoanthus tunicans (assembly GCA_026413305.1). Taxonomy (NCBI): domain Eukaryota; kingdom Metazoa; phylum Cnidaria; class Anthozoa; order Zoantharia; family Hydrozoanthidae; genus Hydrozoanthus; species Hydrozoanthus tunicans. Next base: position 5,946 of record JAOBAT010098547.1, read on the forward strand.
CAAATTTCAGTTTTCTACTCTTTTTGTTCGTCCTTGCCCATCCTATATATAAACCGAACAATTTTGAAAAGGCAATACTGAAAGATGCAACACCGTTCACCTTAATCTATAAATACCAACCCAGACAATTTTCTTTTCATCGAAAACAGAACTTTTGAAATTTTCTTCGAAGCGGATTAGGGTTTTAGTGTGGAAAAAAAAAACTGATTTAGAAAACGAAACTTTTGAAAACTCTTACGTCATCTAAAAAAATTATATTGATCATTTTATTTACGTTTCCCTTTTTCTCAGAACTTGAAAATGTTTGTAATTTCGAGTTAAAGCAAGGTTCGAGTGAGAGAGGGTGTGAGTAGCATCAGTAAACTGTACCAAGGGCTTACTGACATCTTTTCCTCCTTTTTTGTTTTTGGACGAGAGGCAAAATCGGTTTTTTGGTTAAAATGTATGAAATCTTTATTCAATCCCATATTTGATTTCGCAAATCTGATTGGTCGAGCGACATTTTTCGCGCCAAAAATATTTGGGAAAAATCTCGAAAATGTTTTGCTGATAAAAAACGAACGTTTTCGATCGACTTGCGAGTAACCATCATCATATAGGTTGATATTTTATTGTTAATTAATATTCTTTCTTTATTTTTTCTTAGTTTCCTCTAGTTTATGTCTTTTTCGTCCATTTATAAGAACGAGTTTAAGTCTGTTTTGTGGAGCGGCCTACCGATGTTGTGCACACAGAAAAATTAGGTATCGACAAAACAGAACTCAAACTCAAGGTTTGCACAGTAATTTAACATTGCGGAAAAAATCCCAAATGTTGTTCTTTCACTCCTTCTTCTGATAGAACCTATAGCACTAATTTCATGACTCAAATTTCTAAGGCATTCATTTGAAGTGAAAGAATCATTGTTGTTGTCACATGCTTCGTTTTCTTAGAGAAGAAAAAGTTATCATATCTCTTAAGGCCGAACCCATGAGCCTCTGATTACCAGGAAACGAAGGTTGGTTCGACGTTTTGGGCAAAATGAAACTTAGAATTTCATATAATGTGAGTGACACAAAAACATAGTTTGTCCGGAATATAAAAGTGTTGACAACAGAATCAATCAATAATAACGTTATTGTAGCAGAATCATGTGAGTACATATAGAAAGAGATATCACATGTTATATCAGTGAATAGAAGCATGCAAATCATACGATGATGAAATCTGTATCGCTTATCACTGAAAATCAACTAACGAATATACTGTAGTGATCAACGTCTAATTTTTTGGTCTGCCAGGCTGAACTTCCTTAAATATTTCGAGGATTCCAGCCCTAAATATTCCTAAAATGTCCTTAAAAACAATTATTGTTATTGTAAAGTAAAGGAACTCTAACTATGAATAGAGTGTTTCTGCATACGTCATCGCGGGGATTTCATCGGCTATTTTTGATCCTATGTATAAAAGAACTGAAACAAAACTCGCTTACTTGCTGCGGCTCATTTTTCTAAGCACTTCTTTCGTCAACTAAAAAACTCACGCGTGTTTCTATCACTGAACAGAGCGCGAACTCGTTCTATATTTCTGTAATATCGGGCGTCCGGCCATTTATGGTTTTCCATTCGTACAAACCAACCGGGAGCACAAATTGAACTGGCCAGGCCTTCTCTTGGTCCTTAAGTCGCCTGTCACAGTCATTTTTCACCCCATTTTTCCTTAAATCGCCTTAAGTCGCACTAAGTCGCGGTCAGTTTTTTTACCAAATCCCTTAAGGACTCGGAGTAGACCTTTGGCCCTAATCATAGCCGGCAGAAGATTTATCAAAATGATAAATAAAAAATTTTCAAAACAAGCTTTTATTGCTATTTTATTGCACAACACTAAAGGCGATGATGCATAGATGAACGATTGCCGAGAAAAATGTTGTTTTCGTAATCTTGTGCAGCATTCAAACCCATAAATTAAAGTTCTTCCTCAGTATTTTCGCAAATGTTCTTGAATTTGGGCCATTTTTCATTCTCATGTTCTCTTAACAAAATTCTTAGAAAAAAAGAGTGCTGACTTCAAGGGCTACAGAAATACTTCTTCACACTGATGCGATCGTAAGCGATTTGGCAGTCATGTTCTTTGGCTCGAGCTTACTCAAAGCCGACGGTATTTCTAATCTCGCGCTAACTAAAAGAACTTCCGTTTTTTATGTGTAACTTAACTTAAAATTTCGTTCTCTAAATTCGGCAAAATCCAGATTTATTGTCGAAACTTGTGATCGCGCCATGAATTTGTACTTTCCTTTGGTTTGTTTTCGTTTTCTTTTTTTACCAAAAAAAACCCTGAAAGCTTTTCGCTTTAAAATTGTCTTCAAGCTTTTTTTTTAGTGAAGTGTTTAACTTAGCTCTTGTTTATTTCTATTTTTCTGATCAAAACATGGACATTTTTAATAAGCCACAACTTGTAGTTAGACTATATACGGTAGAATACAAAGGAATTATCCAAATATTTTAAAAACTGTTTTATTGCTAAAAGGAAATGATCGACAGTGCTTACCTATTATCAAATCAGCAACCATGCAGAAATTAGTGCAACGGATTGTTTGTCCAAATTTTGAAAATCACCAAGTTTGAGCTGTCGGTGTTTGCACAGCGCTTCGGTGATATATGTTCATAGAATATCGATTGATGTAAACAGTTTGTCTGCTTAAACGCATCTGACACAATTCGTGGATGAGCTGCAATTTAGCAGGGATGTTTACCAAAAATTTGGACTCCGGTCAATAAGCCCAAATTTTGTGGGCTACTACATGCTGTTGAGATGAGTGACATTTTCAATACACTCACTCTCCCGAAGATAAACATTATCGGGGAACTGTTGATTACATTCGTGCGACCTTCAGTGCACCATGGATCACGGGCTTATGTCATGATGTGGTTCGTACGTGTACACTACATAATCGGTTTATGCATGTTTTTCTCGTCTAAATATATCGAATTACCCTCCAATTGTCTGTGGGTAACAAAGCTTACAAGTCTTGTACTGAAAGTTCAGTCACAGATCTATTTCCTGTCGACCAGTCCTTTCCCTTAGCATAAACAAAATGAAACTTGCACAAAGAAGAGAACAAGGTTTTTTTCTCGTGAGTTTTAGAAACCTGAAACCTAAAATGTTGTTTTCATCTAGCTCTGACCTAACATTTTGCTTAAGTGTCTCGTAGAGTACTGAAAAATGATTGGTGTTTCTTGTTTTAACTTTTGAACCAGTTGATGAAACCCTATAAAGTGACCATCCATTTTGCTTGTCTTGAAGAGTAGAAATGATTGATGTCATTCATTCTAACGTTTACGCCAGTTGATAAAGCCCTTTAAAGTAACAACTCATTTTACTTGTCTCATAGTGAAGAAATGATTGGAGTTTTCATTCTTACTGACTTTAGGGCCAGTTAATGAAATCCGATAAGGTTACCATTCCTTTGCTCGTCTTAGAACGTACGTCCAAAAACCGATACTATTTGTTTATATTTAAAAATCAATGGTACTTTTTGTGATTTTGAGCCAGTATTAGTTTGTCGGGTAAGGTCTGGGGCAAGTGTCTGGCTTTGCTTCATATTAATGCTATAGGCCCCACTGATACTTCAGAAAAATACAACCTAAAGTACTTCGTTCTTTTGACCTATTCATTCCGCTTGCTTTTTTATAATCCATGCAATTCTCATATGCGATAATTTTTTCAAAGGTCAGCAAATGCTCTAATTCAGAACACGTACGTAAGTTTTCCGACAGGCCCAGGCAGGATGACCAACTGACACTTAGAAAAACTGACTACCGGCCCCATTGTGTCTATCAGCGCAGGACACTATAGGTGAACAGATCAACTTATCGTCACGGAGAACACAGACGAAACCACGCTGGTTCGGCTTTTTAACAGCTACCCACACACATTCTGATACGATTTAAGATGTCAGTATAAGAACTTGACGTTAACATCGCTTGGAAATCAATCTTGTCAAACCTTTAATTTACTTCAGTCCCAGTTGCACTGATAAATTCTCTAAACTGGAGTTCATACTTTTCATGGAACAAGTTTGAGAGAATGTAATTTTCGTCTTCGTCAACATGCAGTTAGCTTTGTTTGATCGGTTTTCATTTTCTCAATACCAAATGTCTTATTATGTTTGTGTTAAGTAAGGAGAAATTAGATGTTGATCACTGACTGGGACTAAAAGGGTTAAAAACAAGCATATAGGCTCAAGTAGAAAGTCCAAATTGAGTGTTTGAATTGTAAGACATCTACATAACAGATTGAATCAAGGAAAACATAATCAAATGATTCTCGTGTCGTTTACCCTTTGCTGACCTTACCATTATCTAGCTAAAGATAACACTCCCCCCTGTTTTATCACTTTATCAATAACAACGGCACTTCAAAGGTCATATTTACAATATTTATGTTAGATTACTCAATAAAATGGAAGGTATCAGTTACCGTTATCAACGGGCCTGCGATTGCCTTATTGCCAGCCTGGACAAAAGTTTTTTTTTATTTCATTTCTCGTTTGTGTTTGGAATTGAAAAACGTTGACGTTTAATGATATAACGTCAAGTTAAATCCGCCCGCAATCAATGAACCATGTTCGTAAGTTATTAAAGTTGCACTAAATGCGCTTCAAAAAATTGCTGGCGCCTTAACAAAGAATATTTTCAAAGAAAGCTAGATGGTCACTAGTCAGAAAATAGTTAATTACAGGTCTCCTTTCCTTCAAAAACGTACAATAAATAGAAAGAGCTGAAAACAGAACAAATTCTGTCTGAACAAAATCGATCTTATCACATTCTTGTTACACGCGGTGTGACAGATTTGTGCATAGATACTACTATCTGGCAAATGCACTGCCGGATACAAAACAGTTAAACAACATGTTTAAATCGTGAATTTCGAGATCCGACTCCAAATCTTGGCAAAAACAGTTACTCGAGTTTTAATACTTGCAGTAACAGAGGACGAGGGATGAAACAAACAGCTTTTCTTTCAGAATATCAAACGAGGAGTTTAACAAAGGAGAACCACTTTGAACACCCAATTGGACAAAATCTAATCAAAAGAAAGGGTAACCCAATCAGCTTTGCCGTTTAAAATTATATTTTTCGACCATTTTTCCACCTAAAATTTCCATTTTTTAAAAAGATATTTTGTTTTTTTAGTTATTTATAATTGCACTCATTCCATTAGCAACTGCACTGTGCAAGCACATTTTAAATTCTTTGTTTATATCTGCATACGTAAGCGTAAAAAGAAATGAAGAGTGTCTTCACAAATCGCGCAAACTAAGTTGACGTTCTTCGTTAGTTTTCTTTACATTTGAAGTTTAAAATTCCCAAATTGCTCATTTCAGCCTCTGAACTGAAAGGCTACAAAACAAGTTATGACTTTTTATGGTATGTTCCGGATACCACAAGACAATGAAGTCTTACTTTTTGAACAACGAAATCCCATGATTTTAAACCATGGTAATAATAATAATTATGCCGATTGTGTTATTGTATAGGAGCAGCGTTCTAATAATTGTGCCTTCTGTGTTCCGGGTAGGAACAGTGTTCCATTTATTGTGTCTACTAAGTTCTAGTAGGAGCAGCGTTCCATTTATTGTACCTAAAGTGTTCTGGTAGGGGCAACATTCCATTTATTGAGCCTAAAGTGTTCTGGTAGGGGCAGCATTCCATTTATTGTGCCTAACTGTTCTGGTAGGGGCAGCATTCCATTTGTTGTGCCGAAAGTGTTCTGGTAGGGGCAGCGTTTCATTTATTGTGCCTAAAGTGTTCTGGCGGGGGCAGCATTCCATTTATTGTCCCTAACTGTTCTGGTAGGGGCAGCATTCCATTTATTGTGCCTAAAGTGTTCTGGCGGGGGCAGCATTCCATTTATTGTGCCTAACTGTTCTGGTAGGAGCAGCGTTCCATTTATTGTGCCTAAAGTGTTCTCGTAGGGCAGTGTTCCATATATTGTGCCATCTATGTTCCGGTTTAGGGGCAGCGTTCTATTGATTGTTCCTTCTATGTTCCGATAGGGGCATCGTTCCGTTTGTTTTAGCCTTTTGTGTTTTGGTGAGGCATTGTTCCATCTATTGTGCCTACTATGTTCTGGTAGGAGCAGCGCTCGATTTACTGTACCTTCTTCTCCAATAACAATGCCTTCAAAGATGGCAGGATTTTTTTATAGCTCGGTATAGTTTTGACCTTTGACATTTAAAAGAAAAATTGCCAGTATACACCGCCAAAGGACGTAACCCTATCATATAAGCAGTTTGCTGTAAGCTCGTTATCACAAATCACACAACACGTAGAGTAACATTTGAAACACCGCTTAATCCTGATTCTATACTCAGTTGACTCATAGAATGGTTTTCCAGCAATATAAGCTAAAGTTTACAAAAGAGGCCTTAGGTAAAACGTTTGGTTTAACTGATGCCGACGGACCAGAAATATTTGACAAGATCTAAAATTTTAAAGACCTGTAGTTTTTTATAACGAATAACAAACAAAAACAATGGGCTTAGAATAAAAAGCTTTAATCGGATTAATCTAGAAAAACACGAAAATTGTTGTGAAGAAAACTCTAAGAAACTCTGAGACTTAAATGGAGTTAAGAAAAGATCGGCTTAGCTAGTCAGCCTCCTGTTTTTAATAGTTTAGGCTTATTTCATGTCTTAAGATACATTTTTTATAAGAACAACTTTATAAGAACAACGAGGCTAAGATTGGCCAAAATTTAAGAACAAGTTAAGAACAGGCTGAGGCTCGGGCTTGATACCTGATTTTTTCTTAATAACTTTACTGAACATCGATCTTTCTTGTTTATTCTTTAATGTTAAAAAATAAACAAGACATGCTTCGCAGTTTATGATCACTGGAAACTGTCTTGGGGGAAAATGTCGGGATCCACAATTAATCCGCAGAGATAAATAATTGACCAAATTCGTTTTCAAATACGGTCATAAACGATACAACACTTTTGGCTTAGTTTTTCTTCGATTTACACAACACATAGAAATAAGAACAAATTAAGAACAATTTGAGGCTCAAATCGCCAAAAGATTAAGGACAATGAGCCTCAGCCAAATTTACTGGTTCTTATTTAAAAAAAAGCGTGTAAAGCGCAAATCAATAGAGCCCGGCTGAGCTAGGAAGGTTTTAATTCGACTGGTATGAATTTTCTTAAAACTTCTTTGTAAATCTTAACCTCGCTGTTATTTCATGTTATTATAACAAAAATTTATAAAAAGAGGAAGAAGTTGAGCTGTTGACTTGTATAAATCGCTAGTTTAGCAGTCGAATAGAATTAGGGGCCGATTAGCTGGAAGACAAAAGTCACCTATCCCATGCAGAACCTTGTAAACTACCTTGAGACTGAACAAGAAAAGGGGAGGTAACATTTCGTACTTTGTCATTATTATCATTACTATATGTGATGCATTTAAACTAAATCATTTCACAGTGCCATTTGCACAAATCGGCGAATGCAAACCGTGGGGCACTGAATGATATAGAAACTGTCATTAACCGTGCCAAATAAACTTGACATCACGTACACAGCTTGGAGTCCCTTGGCTAGCCTCTAGCGTGTTTTAGCAAGTAAATCCGAAAGCAAACTTGCTTGCATGTCAACTTTACTCTTTCCACTGAAACTAGAATTTAAACTTTTTTATACACAAAATTCAAAAGGTGTCACGTATTTACAATCAAGCAATCTGGGGTACTCAGTTATCCAATAACAATGTTATTGTGAAAGTAAATCGGATAGATTTGTCAAACTGGCCCACGCTAAGAATACGAATGACTGCATTCTCAAAGTAAAGTTATGGCAAATATTTATCTTAACCCCTCCCCCGAGACCGCCCAGTTTCCGTCATGCATAGGGTAATCTCATTGAAACAGTCCTCACAACAACTCGCTCTTGTCTTCACCCTCCCCTCCCTCATCGACCATAATAAAATGCATGCTGTCAATACAAGCAGACAAAGGTGTGCTATTAGCAGTTCCTAGGAAAGTTTTCAAAGCGACCGTCAAAAGCCATAGGACTTGTCAGTTGATAATAAGTCAAAGTGTTTTTTTTTTCGAGGCTTAGCATAGGTTACAACAAAGGTACATATGAGAATTGAACACAAACTGTGTATTTACCTTTACAACACACTCATCCGAAAAAATCGGTGTCATGCCCGAGCTTGGACTCGAACCCGCGTCTCCTGTATTCTAGTCAGGCGTGATGACCACTACACCATCAGGTATTCACCATGCTGGCAACATAGCAAATTAGCGATGTATATTTTGGCCGCACACGGGTCGCCCACGGGCCCGAGATTTTCTTCATTTGAGTGTGTATCTAGCCTCTGTGAACCCAGTCAAGGGTTTTACTACACAAAGTCAAAGTATTTTTTCGAGGCTTAGCAACAGGTTGTAACCTGTTACAGGAGACGCGAGATCGCGTCCCAGCTCGGGCATGACACCGATTTTTTCGGATGAGTGCGTCGTAAAGGTAAATACACAGTTTGTGTTCAGTTCTCATATGTACCTTTGTCAGTTGTTGATTACGAACATTCGCAAATTGCAAAAAAATCCTCAAAATTGCCAGGCTCCGAGTTTGTCACAGGTTTTTTCAACAACACCTTTAAATATTAGATATAGACTGTCTATTTAAATCGCTAATAACTATAACAGTCGTAACTAGGCCAGGCATTCTTACAGCCCCGAGGAACTTTTTAGGGGAAAAATAGGGATTTTTAAATTTAAGTTTTAGGGAATTTTAGGGATGAAATGGTTTGAAAGTAGGGAGTTTTAGGACAAAGTAACAAAGAGATAAACACAGATGTATGCTAAATGATCTTCAAAAAGTATTCACTTACCATTTTAGGTCAAATCAGGATCAAAACGGCCTCTTTTGGATGATGCCTTACAAATAACAAAAGCTTACCGCTTGTAGAATTATCTAGTAGGTATAATTAATTTGTCCCAAACAACTGGAGATACACAGCATTTCAAGGTCTACATCTGAAGCTGAATCCATTCAAATCTGCGAAACATATTTATTTGCTTATCAACAATAACGTAACAGCTGCTAACTTCAAGATATGCCATACAGTTTCAAAAGGTACCAATTCTCAGGGCATCTGCCCATGGTTGGGTGTCCGTATCCCTTTTGATTTGTACAGCTTAACAAATTTTAAAAAATCAAAATGACTGAAACTTATAAAAAGATGTACAAAACTCATCAAAGTTAACAAAAAACAAGAGAACAACACTTCTATACAAACAAATAAAATACCAAGTAAACCAGGCATTGTCAAGCAGCTGTACATATAGGCCTACTGCGACTCAATCAAGATAGGCAGACAAAGCAGTGTTCTGGTAATACTACTAAGTACATCTACTCTGCCAAGGAATCGAAACTTTTCTTTGCAATACCAACACCAAATGATGTACTACTAGTACACGCAAAACTGATTACCTAAGCATGGTTATATTTGAAGTCATTGCAACAGACAAGCACAATCAATGCAGACTGCCTAAACTGCCTGATGTACCTAGAATGGATTTTCATAAAACAATAATGGGGACAGAAGCTAATCAGGACTCTTCCTGTTTGTACTATCATACTATCTGACATCATTTTAGACTTCTAGTATTTGTGAGAGAAACTCTTGAATTACAAGCATTAGGAATACTTTAACTTCAATTCTTCAAGTAGTTTCAATCGTTTCTTGTCAACTGCAGCCCTCTGTGTTTGGCCATGACTGCATATCTGCATTTAGCAGAGAAATCACAATCACTGTAGTCTGTTAACCATTTGCTAATAACATGCCCATTTTTATCTTCTTTTTGCAGCCACTGCTGCTGAAAATGTGTATTACCATGCGGCATTTTCAATCACATAATTATGGAAATCACAGGTATATCTAGAAAAACGATAGAGACAGATTTGAACCACTGATAAGATATCAAGTTTTGCCCACTGTCTTATAATTGACTTCAGACTAAAAAGGAAAGTAAAAGACTTCTTAAAATAAAGACTGGGTTACCAGGAAAGAGACCAGTACTCGTGAAGTCATGATAGATATGCATCTTGATAACCTAATAGATGCTACAAATTTGGTACCATTAGATGGCACCATTATCAATCCCTCAATTACTCTTCATTTGGAAAATTTTAACAATATAAAAAAGCCATAATTGCTTACCATCGCTTCCTTGTAACTGGAGTAAGGACCGTCAGTCATGGACATAGGGGCAGTGAAGAATGGTGGAATCTAGAGCTGGTGTCTTCAGATGTAGTCTATGCAAATGCCGTGCACCTCGACGTCATCAGGAGTTCAAAGAC
>JAOBAT010098558.1:2289-16286 GCA_026413305.1 Hydrozoanthus tunicans
ACTTTTTTTTTAAAAAATATTCAACCAAGAAAAAGAATTACCCAAACCCGGTCGTAACATTTAATTTGCCCCCCCCCCCCACACACACACACTACCACCACCACCACCCTCTCACAAAAAGGATAACTGAAGTGTCTTCTAAAGCGATTAGCTTGTCTTACCTTAAGCTTGAGCTCAACTGTCTTTCCACAAATCTTACCAGACGCGTCTTCGTTCTTGGAGAAAAGTAGATCATAGGCAGGAATTCTGTAATATGCGATTCGTTTGGAACCACAGATCATCCACAAAATCACGTCGGGCATACTGTTTTGAGGCTGTGAAAAGACAAGCAACAAAATTACATTGTAACTACTTAAACCTACATTGTGTTGAGAAGAACTTACAAGATGCATGCTTTATTGCACTTTTTTTAACACTTAAGCCTCACTTGACTCGTAAAGATTTTTGTAACACTCTTTTCGACTTTCTGTGCTGTCTTCTAAAATAAGTTTTTCTTACATATAAGCATAGTGAGTAGACTATTTTTCTATACTAGTTAGTAGAGAGAGACTAACTATGATATGAGAAACGTTCAAAACAACAAAGAAAACAGGCAATGATCAAAACATCCAACTTTCCAAGACGCACGAGTTTCGGGTTTGGTAATGTTTAAAATTGGCTACAAATTGGTGAAATTTTTTCCACGGAATTTTAGACCATAATTTGGTTTCAAAAGAAACAGTTTGTTTCGTTGAAAGATAAAGGAAGTTCTCACAATTGCTACCTGTTTTAGTAGATCTGAAAGCCAACACATCATGGCCAAAACTATTCTGTTGATGGTTTAGAACTTACAGCCCTGCGGTTAAGGGTTTCACATTCAAACCGTTCATATACCGATTCCGGATCCTTACCTCAAACGCTAGATCTTTTAGGCGTTGTAGAAAGTCTTCCATCTCAGTCATAATGTTCTTTATTTTTTCCTCTGTGGTTTCTTCTGATTGAACTGGCGCTTCAGGGTCCGTTACCACAAACTTCGCTTGCTGTTTGTGAGCATCTCGCTCAAGGTGTTTCTTTGCAAAAAATATTTCATTATTAGAAGCAAAACATGCAGAGAATTTCAATAAGAAAGAGTACTTTACTCACCAGTTCCTTCTCCCTGAGTGACTGAATCCTGTTATCAAGTTTGTTCTTTTTTCCCTTTATGTCAGGAAGGGGCTTGCTGTAAATGTAAAAATTAAAAACATCGATCATCCATTGTGCAGTTACTAAATGAAAATTATGGAAACAAGATAAAACAAGATAATTTCTGGGAAAAAAACAGTTTCTGGATTTAACTTCATGCACGATTTAACGCAGAGACATAACTCGGAAAAAACGAGGTCCTAATGGGAATGGAACCATGACAATCAAGCCAATGTCCTTCGATTCCGTATACTAGTTGGATGCTCTACCACCGAGCTATGGGTTTTGTTCAAAAAATTCTCATCATTTTGTAAAAACACCGGACAGTCAAATGCTGGCTAGCACGTGGTTTATTTATTTAAGTCCTATATCTTGATAAAAACATTTTCCGAGTACTAATTTTTTTTTTTGACAAAGACAAACTTGTCATTGTTACAAACCTGAACTCGTTGACAAAATTGTCCAATAGAGAAGCTAACATGGCTAACATCCTCTCGTCTCTGTCAGCTGAACTCTCAGATTTTGGTCCCTTCGCTTCTTGCTTTGCTTTCTCATTCTTCTCGTACTCTTCCTTAACTCGTTGGTAACTTTCTTGCTGTAGGAAAACAAAATTCAATTTGAAATAAAACTGGCAGAAACGTATATCTAAGTTACATCGAGATCAATTTATAAAAAATACAATTATAGTTATATTATCTGCTTGGTTGACTGGTTTTCAAAGTAGCCAGTTTTCCGGATGCCAGCCCAGGGATCGATTCCTAGCTTGACCTTTGTACAGGAACGAGTAACAGAACCAGCACAAAAATGAATGAAAACTGTCTCCACGGTCGCTAAACATATTCTATTTGTGGTAATTCTTTATGCTAATTTCCGCTTGTTAATCGTTTTATATGAAGGCCCGTGTTCTTCAAACTTTTACCAGTTCGATTAAAAGTGTCGTTCGCTAAATTCTTTATACTCATCTCAATAACCAAGTGCGCAGGCGAGGAATACCAGGTTATTAAGACTTTTGTTTTAATGGCTCAACGCTTACAAATTCTCCCGATGTTACTGTGGCTTTTAGGGTCTACTACAAAGAAAAGGTCGTACGGTAAGTAATTGACCTTAGTTCAGCAAATCAGGTCACACGTTATAAGGTTATTTAGCTACAATCAGTGTTGTTGTTTGATAACGGATTACCCGCACTTACCAAACGTTCAAACCGTCGATTGATGACATTTAGTGGCTCGAGCCTATGGGTAATGTCTTCCCAGAAGGACGTTACACAAACACACGGCTTTTCTTGAAACCAAGGAAGGTAATGGTACTGGGTCCCATCATACACTGCGTTAGTGGGTGGAGTGTTGGACGGCGCCACCGACTCATCCATCATGTTACCATAGTTACCTAGAACAAATTTTACAATTTAATTAACCATTTTCGGAGAAACAGGCAGAAAACCAAGCAACTTTACACCTTTGCACAGCAAAACAAGGCTTTGCAAAACTGTCGTTTTTATTACGGCATAAAAGTCTGCAACTAAATGTTTAGTTAACTATTCTAAGAAAAGGCACCGAATTTTAAAAGTGTTTCTTAAACGTTCCTACAAAGAAAAATGTATTGAAGTTATAATCTTTATCTTAATTCGCAGCACACGATGAAACAGTTGCGCAACGACATACGGTAGTAAGATACGAAGCCTTTAAGCAAATACCGGTGTAGAAGTTGAACAATACCAACGGCAAAAAACAATTCTTTGCAATTTCAGGTAATGTTGGGCGACATAAGGGACATGATAATCAATACAAGGTTTCTTTATATATAGGAGTAGTTGGAACATTGACTAGTTCCAAGCAACACAGGGTATCAAGAAGCAACAAAAAGCGACATTGTGCCCAGACCAATCGAAAAAGAGTCATACAGTTGGTCTTTTTAGTTTTAACGTAAACACCAAGAGCAGCCCTACGCACCGATGCTGACTTCAAACTCGACTGGACCGTCAGTTTCCGACACCATGGTCGCCTCGTAGAAACACGCAAACAGCTTGTACTCGTCACGGGGGCGGTAAGCCTGAAAAGCGGAAGCAAAAAGTTAATCATACATCAGACGTGAATGAACGAAAAATCAAAAACTGCTCTTAAATTTGTAAGAAACATCTTAGCAGGGCAAAAGAACAGCGAGGTCAGTCTGAACTAGAAAGCGAAGAGGCTTCTTTGGTCACGCTGATTTCATCTGTATATAACTTCCTAAATGTTTAAGCGATACCAAATTCCATTTGTATCTTTTCTGCGTGGTAATCACAATCAAAATTGAAGGTTGAGTTCTTTTTTTTTGACGCTTTTCATCTCCGTATTCTTGGTGTGCGCCTGACGTCATATAGCGGCCATGTTGGTTCTCATGAACAAAAGAATTTTGACGATTTCTTTTGTTTAGGACTCCAACATGGACGCTCCGTCTTTTGTCTTTGACGTCTCTAGGGATTGGGTGCACACCAAGAATAGTAATTTTTATGGTTTTATCATGTTCAACAAATGCCGCCTATTGTGCCAATCGCATGTAATCATCACATACTTTGGAACCAAAATGCTCCCAAAAAAAACCGTAAACATTTATCTTACCAATTTGGAAAGGAAGTTTTTGTGGCTCAATATAACCTTTTTGTTTTCATCGACGGTTCATCGTTTGAACAACTTGTCAAGTTAGTGAATGTGCTACGATAGTCTATTGTTGCCGCTTAAGATGTCATTTTTCTTTGCTAACTGAGAAGTGTCCAAATACAATTGATATAGGTTACCTCGGCTCTGATAACTTCCTCTCCTTGTATCGTCCCAACTGGCTCCTCGATCACTTCACCAAGTGTTGTCTCCAACTCAACCAGGGCTCGTCCTCTGTAAGCAACACCCTCTCCCTAGGGACAAGTTTAGTTGATAACATATCAGCAGTTGTACAAGACCTTAAACCGTTCACCTTGAGCCAGTTTATCAACATCTAATTTCTTCATACATAAAAGGACAACATATTTACAACTAAGATAAGGAGTGATCATAAAAAGGGAACGGCTAAAGGTCGAACTGGGGGGACTGCCAATACAACTGCGACTGAAAGAGCTATAGAATTCACTAGTTCGCCTTTTTCTTCAAAATGGTACACTTAAAGAAAACAACTCAACGCAACTAAGCAATACAATACATTCATAATGAGGATTAAAGTTTTTGTGAAGGTAATCACACGACTTCGAGTTCGATTTGGAAATAATTTGCACTTACGGGCTGATGCAATTTAGATACTTTTTGAAAAACACACGAGTAAAATAAAATACACAACAAAATTACAGGTCAGGTATAGAGAGAGTTTTAAATCAGTATAAAAGGAACCTGGAAAGAATATTGAAAATCGCCGCCATTTCAGTATAGGGTCAATAGTAGTCGTAGTAATCGCAGTAGTCATAGTCGTCGTAATCGTTGAATTCGTAGTAGTTATAACCATAGTCGTTATTGTAATTGTAGTAGTCGAAGTCGTAGCAATCGTAGTAATCGTATTCGTCGTAGTAGTCGCAGTCGTCGTAGTCATATTCTAAATCGTCCGAGACGAAATCAAAGCCGTTATCGTAATAGCCGTAATAGTCGTCGTAGTCGTAGTAATCGTAGTAATAGTTGTACTCCAAGTCGTAATCGTACGTAGTCGAGATCGACTTCGTAGCCGCTTGTAGTCGAAGTTGTAGTCATAGATAGTCGTAATAGTAGAGTAAATCGCACTGATTTAACCCTTTTTTACATTGTGTTTACGAAACCGCAGCTCTGCTCTCAACCAATAAGAATCGAGAAATTTTGTTGTGTATATTGTTAAAAGTTAAAGAGGCCTTTATTGTAAGTGTATATATGCGTTGCATAACCCATTTTACTCTTCTGTAGAAGATTAAAACTGCGTTCGAGCAGCCGTTTTCCTTGAAACGCATAAAACTTACTTTTTTTACTATTGTTGAAAATTCGAGCATAGATTGGTAGGTTCTGTGGCAATGTGTAGATCCGATCAAAGTATAATGCATTATACTTACCAATCCTTTATTGAGATCCTCGTTTTCGTCTGGTAAAACTGAAAACTCTCGAGGAGAACCATAGAAGTTTACATAGCATGGACCGAACTGCGGTAGAAACCCTGTGAATAAAACAAAGGAAAAAATGGTATTTATAACATTCAAACTAGATTAGTGGTGACACATAATAATGTTTTGCAATTTCTCAACTAATCATTCCGTTATAAAGTATCGACATGACATTTAGTTGACAGACGATGAGGCAGATGGTCTTTCTATGTTGTTACCTTCATCTCCGTGGCCAGATATGGACGAGAGGTGGATAAAAGCTGTTGAGATGCAATCATTCTTTGATCCTCTATCCCTGTGTCGAACAAACAAGATGCAGGCTTTTGAGTAGCTTGAAATTAGGTAGCTAATGTGTAGTCAGTTTTGCTCAGTGGTTAGAATACCCTTGAGGTTTGCAAGTTTGATTCGACTGATATATGATTGGTAGTTTAAAACAAAGATTTATTTGCGTCACCACAGCCAATTGCAATCAGAACGCGCGTTATATCTCCTTTGATTTAAAATGTTGAATATGGGTTCTTTTGGTGACGCATCAAGGTCTGTTATAGGGCAGTACTTGTATGTCTAGAGCTTAAAAACAAGTTCTGAGTAGGATATGCCCACCTAACCACCCCCACCCCTCCTCCCCCTTCCCCTGTTCCTTACACAAATCCCTCGAAAACTCACCAATCCCAAAGCTGCAGTTTCAAGCGTTCGCACATGGAAGGAAATTGCAGCGGAAGACGAAGTACTGTGTTGAACAGAGGTGTATCCTTGCCGTACTTGATGTCTGTTTTGACCTGGTTAAAACAATACGATTTTAAACCATTTTAGCCTCAGTCACCTCTAGCTTATACTAACATAGCATATACAAAATAAAATTTGGTTCAGGAAAAACCACCAACACAACATCTAGCGTATTGGGCTAAAATATTTCATATCAACTATATTCTACATGAATTTGAAACACGTGCCTTCCAACAAAGCAGTCTTAGTACCAAGTTGTGAAGGTTTCCAAAAATAAGTAATTTATCAAATTTATGTATGGAATTTTATCGACTATGGTCGAGCGACTGGACACTGATTGGTTACTGTGATTCTTCAGTGCTTTCAGGAAGTCTTCATTCACATTCAACGTTTTCCGGAGCATACCTCTTTACCGCTGAAACTGAATACGGCAAAAGGATCAACAAGCTTTGTCTTGGAAGACTGAAAAAAAAAGATTTGATATCAGCAGGTAAAGTGAGGCACTTATGTAGCGCCCTAGCTATCCATGTTTTGTTGATTTTATATATACATATATATTATCCACAAGTATCTTCTAGTACAAGATATCCCCTAATAATTATGAAGTTGACCACAAAAGGAAAAAACCAGCGGTCAATTTTAAATACCTATATTTCGGTACAAAATAATTAAATGGCCTTCATCAGGGTGAATATATAAAGTGATGTTTTCATTGTAAAACACACCATTTATAGATTTCATACGAAACTATAACCGGAATAAGAATGACGTTCTTTCAACATCTTCGCTAGTGAAGATTTTGATGACGTCTTTTCTAAGTTTTTCCTTCTTATTTCGGCGCAAACAAACGCTTATAATAATATCGAACACTAATATAGACGAATAATATAGCTTAAGCTCGTTCGCAAAATCTCTTTTTTCCACTCCAATATAAACTTTGTATGTTAACACTACCGCGCATGTAACGGCCTCATGAAGGTTAGCACGTTTCGGACGTTTTACCACAATGCCTTGCAAAACCCAACAGCGCAAAATGGGAAAAAGTGAAGACATTCGTTTGAGGAACTTGTCGTCGCACTACTAAAGCATTGTTCATTCAACTTCTAAAGTTTTCAGATCACATACATGCGTTTCTATAAGCATTGTATTAGATTCTACGCGCGCTTGGAACTATTGGTAAGTCTACACATTGTAATCTGTTACCGCACTCAATTACCTCCTCGTCTTCTTTGTCCTTATCTTTGCTACCAAAAAGATTGAAGCTAAAGAATTTTTTTATGCTCTGCCCAACACCACTGTCCACTAGGAAAACAGAATGATGAGAATTAAGGTTAAACACTTTTCTTATAAAAAAAAAACATGGTTCTTGCAAACATATGAAGAACTCAACCCTTTCAGTCCAAGTCAGTTATAAACATTCAACATTTCCTTACATAACACATACAAAATAAGAAAACGAGAATTGAACAAAGCAAACTATTGAAAACGAAAAGTAAGTTGGGAGAAACGTTACGACTAGAATGATAAAGATTAAAGACCTACTTTGTGGAACTTCTTCAGCACGATAAAGTTTAAGGTTGAAAATTGCTGGCTGCCTTTCAACTCCAAATGGCATTAGAACATTCCTAGGAAGAGAACAAATTGTTGGTTAAAAAGAATAACTATTTTCACAGTAGCAGAAAGAATGGTTCCTAGTTCTTTTTCTTAATTTCTTGCTTTTTAAGCTGCAAACAATTGCTTTATTTTCCCTTAAAAAATGGTAAGACTCCAGCAAACGCTTAAAAGTCCTTTTCGCATTTACTTGCATTTTACAAAATTGTCATCTCATTTTTTGCTTATTTCTTTACCTTTTACTATCTATCTTTTCTGAAAAACTGAATGTGATTCGCTCTTTAATCTGGATATTAAATCGGTAAAGTAACTTTAATTCTACAAGTCCATCTTTCACTTACGCTTCGATGTCATCCTCGTCATCTTTCGGAGGAGCTGAGGCGGCAAGCTAGAACGTGGTCAAAACAGATCAAACCTCAAATCAAAGTCGGTTTAGGGTGATCCGATGTTATTTTGCGTAATTGCTCACTCGGGGTTAACCGATTCAAATTACGCCCATTTATTATTTCAGTATTTAAACAAAGAAGATGGGTACATCAGGTCCTGTAGTAGTTTGCAATGATATATTGCTCTGATTCTTAAGACAGTTTTGGGATTTATGACGTAATAATTTTTTTAACCTGATCTATCGCTGGAAACTATACATTTGAATTTTTCTTCAAAAAACTGGTTCTGCAATGCACTGTAATTTTGCTGTTGTATATCCTACCCTGGCTAATTCTCAATTTCTTTCGATTGTGCGGTAAGTAAGATGTCAAACTATAAAAGACGTTAGAACCACCATAGGGAGAACCTGCTATAGCATTTTTATACTCAAATCAATTGTTTGCAAGTGTCAGAAACGCATGAATTGACGAGTGAATGAATTTTGAATATTCCATTCTTTTTGTATAACATTCCAACTTGACGAAGGCAGACTAATTATTGTTGGCCAATACTGCACCCTAACTCACCGGTGGCTTGTCCCCAGGGCCCAACACCATGGCGGTTGCTTTCAGATATCCCTGTAGAACAACATCGACATTGGTTAAAGCTATTAAAACAATTTTTGCGTTTAACGCTCCCTTCAGTTTAATGAGATTCTGTACTTAAATAAGTGTCAGAATTTAAGATATTCAATATCTTTTTTTCGTTCCTTTTTAATCGGCAACAAAGTCTTTCTGGTAAAAAACAGGTTTGCAACTTTAAAAGAAATTACTTACTGCTGGAGCGCCTCCTCCACCTCCGCTCTTTTTCCCTTCCGCCGACTTCTGCAAGAGAAAAAAACATAATTCAAGTCTTGTTCTTCGTACGACCATCCATAGCTGCCTGTACGCTTAAAATCTTTGAAGACATCTAGGGCACTGTGGTAACAATCAGAATTTAGAAATCAAAGTGAAAGTGGGACGACGTAGAGGATCGAGTTTAATTGGACAGTTTTTTTGTATTTCTTGACTAATTCCTGCCCAAATGGTAACCTATTGCCTCAGTAAATTTAAGTTGATACTTGGGTGACTAAAACGTCTATATTAATTGCACAGTGTCACTTTTCAAACGATTGACTTGAAGGCGGTGCAGTTAGAGGAAATGACGCATGACGGATGACAATAACAGCCAATGTGCATGCCACACCCATTTCACAGTTCTAGACTGTCCCGATAAGGGCTTTTTGAACACTTACCTCGGTTTCCACTGGTTCCGACAACAGTATCCATTTACGGACGAAGGCGTGATCTAGGAAGCAAATTCAGATTACATGTTAACAACATTTTTCTTCGCGAATATGCGAGTGTAGGTTAGCTCATATTTACGCAGTATTTCTCCTTCAGTTTGTATTTCGTTGTTCTGGTTCTTTCAAAACTTACGGCCGTCAAGAATTGTCAATACCACAAGCTGTAATAACTGCAGTGGAAAATAAAACGCTCACTGCATGTAGAGGAGGCTGCAGAAGTGTAGGTTCTAAAGGTGTATCCTTGATTTTTGATACGCATACGTGCGTCGGTATCGGTAGTTCCAGTTAGTTCTGCGTTACTTGAACTTTGCTTTTTTGATAGTGTTAAGTTGGGTCGTAACTATTTATTTACCTTCTCAGACTCCTGGTGTCAACGACGCAAGATAAAAGTTTACAACAAAATTACGAAAGCTGATCTGGAAAATGATTTGAAAAATATCACAAAAGGCCTCACAACTTGTTTTTGAAAATGTTTGCTTCTTACACCTTCAGTGAAAAACAATTTCCTATCAAGACAAAGAAAATTCTTAACCAACCAATAAATTCTACTTTTTTGAACCTATCTAAAACATGATTATGAAAAATGCAAGTGGCCTCAACAAGCTTTTTTACAACTTTAAACATTTTGGTGTCGATCAAAGATCTTCGAACGCAAAAAATTTGTAATTGTGCCGAATTTTAAAAGGTTGGTGGATGTTCAGCAACAAAGAAACAGGTACCATTGCAATTAAGATAAATTCTGGCATAAATATTGTTAACCCTGGTGATATATGTAAGTAAGCAAGTAATTAAGTAACAATCCACACATCGTCAAGCTACCCTAGGGTAAACAGCATAAAGACTGACTAGAGTTCAATGGTTGCTTGCGATTGGTTCACGTGGATTAGGCGAGGATCTGACATTCTTGATCCTGATTACTGAGAGCCACATGCAGTCCTCGACTGCATATCTTTTATAAAAAAAAGTCAAAAGCTTACCGTCCATATCAAAAACGCTTCCAACATCCATCTGAAACAAGACAATACAAAATTAGTTTATTCACTAGTAACTTCGAAGCTGGAAGCTTGTGGACACTGGCTCATATCTGGTTTATAACGCAAAACGTTTCTTGTTTCTTTTTTGTTTGCGTTTTTTTCCTAACCAGAAGTTTTATTTCCGGAATATTTACATATAAACTACTTTGTTCGCCGAGTACACCAAGTTTCAGTGCATGTTCTTCTAAAGAGTAAGATATGGCTGACCTAAGTTTAGTACTCTGTACTTGTCGGGGTGTTAAAGGTCAATTGAGCTTTGAAGGCGAGGAGATCTCAAATCTTGAAATTCAATGGTTTAAAAACATCCACTTAATTATACCCAACAACTATATACAAAATACCTATTTTTATACCTCTTATAGCAAGGATTCAGTGATAATGGTTGTTGCAAATAAGCACTGATAACGCGGAAATTGTGCTCTTTTAATAAACGATTAGTTGATCAATCAAGAGCTCAATTGATATGTTTAGAAAACGTAAAGAAATATCAGATGTCGAGCAGGCGCGGTGTCAAGAGACTTTCAAACTGCAACACGAAGTGCGTTCGCAAACAGACAAAGAGAAGTATAGTCGAGCTAGTCAAATAGCAAAGCTCATGTAACCGTAATTTTTCCAATTGAGATATTCTCAGAACAGCATAAATAAGTTATGAAGCAAAAATTTTAATGAAAAAAGTGTATACTGGAAGTAAACCTTCCTTAAACCGTAAAATTAAGTTGATTTAAATAGCATGAGCTCTTTTAATCAATCAATCAAGCCCAATAAATTATGTTTGTTTGATGTTAAGATGAACAAACTGATGACAATTATGATGAACTTGATCGGATACAGCTGACAGGACATTTTACATAGTTTTGCTTACCTCGAAAGATGCAAGCAAGGCATCCGACCTAAACTTGATTGAGTTGAAAACCTGCAGTTGGAAGAAAGTTGGTTTGACAGACTTAAACTGAAAAATAGATTGGTAGATATCCTCTACAATAGAAAATCCTTACCCAGGAAAGGAGTAATGGCGATGTTTTGAGTCACCATTGCCCAGGGTTTACAAAGAAGTTGCTGGAGGTTATCCCCTTTTTGTGATATTTGACAGAGTTTCCATTATCTTAATAGTTCAACGACTTCTACTTTTCAAGAATGCTAACGAATTGCCAGGGGCGTAGCCAGGGGGGTCCTTGGATGTCTGTGACCCCCCCCCCCTCCCCGCTTTATTGAGCCTTTTTTTAACCAAGCACCCTACAGCAAGTGGCAAAACTCCATGACAATCTGGTGAACACCCTCACTTCGACGCAGTTTAACCCCCCACCCTCCCACCCTAGAAACATCCTGGCTGCGCCCCTAAGTTGTTTGTTCCCCGGCCTTTGTAATAATGTTTTCAATTTGACTTTAAAGTCTTTCAAAAATAAAAAGATGCAAAACAGGAACTCTAAAGTCTTCATGCAAAACTTGTGTTACTTAGTGTCCATACTGATTCCCAGTACATTGCTAAAAATTCTCAACCCCAATAAATGTACACTCGTGGATAGGTATTCGTTTTAGCCCCGGAGTGTAAACTATCCCCAAACCACTGTGTCCATACAGAATCTGGTCAAAATAGGCTCTCCCTAAGAATTTACAAGGGGGTCTGGGTTAAAGGAAAGCCTTGGTCAGTATGAAGACTCTCCTCACAAAATTTTTCAGAAGGCTACACCTTCACGGCTGGAAATGTAAACACGGAATGCTCTATCACTAAATTAAACTAAAAGCGTTCTTGTGTAGGGAAACAGAAGGGCTGTAAACTATGAAGTTGTATTCCCTTCGTCTTGACTCACCTCAAAAGAAATCATGTCATCAAACAGTTCTGCTTCGGACGTGTGAAAGTTGAACGTGAATGCCTTAGAACAGAATAAAGGTAGTTTTAAAAACGTACTTTTAAAATAACTTGATATTTTTAAAAACCGTCGTGCATAGTCAGACCCTTTTGTCCGCCACAGAGGGAAAATTTAGGACCTAAAAGGTCTGACCCTATAGATTATGCTTGACCGAGCCAAGTAAACATAACATGAATTAATGATATGCATGACACTATGAATTTGTTGTATTTTTAAATGGATGAATGCTTCTTATATTTTGTGTTACTTCGCGATTTGTTGGAACTAGAACCTTCCTTAAAAAACACCCTCTCAATCAGCCCTATCTTTCTTAGGAAAAAAGTCTTGAGCAAGAAATCCGAGTGGCATACTGCAAAGCAACGTACACTTCGTCTAGCTCACTATACTTTATAGTTTACCTCGTTGAAGATGGGTTTAGTTGTTGATTTTCGAACTTTTGTTTCTCTTCTCTGGTTGCTAACAGTAACGCGCACTACAGGGTGGATGTTTGAACCAGGGAGATTTCTGGCCTCGAGGATCTTGACACGAATTTGGAAATCCTGAGGTTTGTCTGACAACTTACGTCTTGACCTTCGTCTGCGGAATCTCCTGTGTCAATCAAACACAGTCAATTTTATTTCTTCTGCTATTAACACTATGTACAGAACTATCGTAGATACAATTTTCTTAGCTTGGAAAACTTTTCCTCACTGAAAATACATGAAGAGTTGCTAACGTTTATTGTAGTATTTATTCGATCGAGGTATTGGAAATGAACGAATCTATTTTAACTAAGTTGGCTAAATCCTTAAACTTTTAAATCACAGTTGAAAAGTGAATGTGAAAAAACTTTGACTGATCAAAACAACGAGTTTTGACGTCATTGCCAAAACTTTGAGGACAAACAAAAAAAATTTAATGAGTTGCGTTTTAGACCAAATATATTCTTAAAAACACGCACAGTAACTATAGCAGGATCATGGCGACGCAACCATCTTATTTGTTCAAAGAAAAAAAAACTTAATTAACGCGAAACAGATTTCGCCCGATAGAGTAGATTCAATCCAAGTAAACAATTCCAAGTACTCTTGTTTATTCAATCAAGTTTTTCGTTTATTTTGATTTTGTTTTTTTCAAATTCTATTTGTCGATTCAAACCATAACTCGTTTTTAAGCAAAAAACTGTAAGCGCAACGATTGTGGGATCTGGCTGGTTCATACAGATCTTTAGTGTTGTATATGCGCGATCGGTACAGTGACAGCCAATCACGTACTTTACTCCTCCTCCTTCCTCATCTTCATCTTCGTCTTCATAGTCTCCACCACCTCCTCCTCCTCCCCCTCCTCCACCTGAGGACCCACCCCCACTCCCTCCGCCACCAGACCCCCCGCCACCTTTCTTCTCCTCCTTCTCTGGTGATTCGTACTCCATTTGAAGAAAGATTTTCGCCTGAGAGAAATAGAAATTGATCAAAGTTAGCTGTTTTTACCTCAACGGCTTTTACTTCGTGTAGAGGACACAGAGTTCAAGAAGATTTGTAATTGCCTGATTTAAGCTTTATCTTTCTTTTGATTCGATTCCATTTTCTGTGTCCTCTACACGAAGTAAAAGCCGTTGAGGTGCTAATGCCAAGGATAAAACTACTGTGCGGAAGAATAATTGCTTGTATGTGTTTACATTGTTACCTCAGCTGCTAATAATAATAATAATAATAATAATAATAATAATAATAATAATAATAATAATAGTTAGCATTTATATAGCGCCTTTTCATAGGTACATGCTCAAAGCGCTTAACAATAGTTTACAGTTGACTCTGGTATTG
>JAOBAT010098569.1:0-16285 GCA_026413305.1 Hydrozoanthus tunicans
ACATGCGGAACCCAGGACTCGATCCCGGGTCCACAGTGGTGGGAGGCACGAGCGCTAACCGCTTGGCCATCCTGACTCCCCTTAATGCCAGTGGCAGTAGCAGTTTATCGATTTTACGTTTCATTTTATTTTCAAAATTGTTCGGCTTGTGATCCTAGGTGTCGCGAGTTGAGTCCCGGCCAGACCACTGAGTTATGTCCTTTAACAAGACACTTTCTACCTGACTTGTTCCAGTTGGCTCAACTGTATAATTATTATTAGTACTGCTGGGAGCTACTGTTAGATTAGTGCCCTGTCCAGAGGGAATCAAAAAAGACTATCATCCGCTCCAGAAACCGGAGATAAGGACCACTTAGGCTCAAGCAAGGATTTAGTTTTTATTTTACACACGAAATCAGAAACCTTTACAACTAAACTAAATTTAATCAATTAACGAAGAATTTGTTTTTATTTGTCACCAAATGTCGCAACAGTCCTGCACTGTAGGCAACTGGTCCATAATCGCTTTCTATTCTCCCCAAATCTCCCCAACAAATACCGAAACCTGCCTATTCCCCTTAAAGAATTTTATCACAATGCAAGCATAATCACGGATGGTAGAAAACACAAAATTTGCCGATTGTCGTGTTTTCCAAAATGTAAGAACCCTGCTTTAACACCTCAAGTAAAAACGTATAATTATTCTGTGGGTTTTTTTCAAACTCATTTTTGATTCCAATAAACTGCTATAAGAACACCAGAAAAGTCACAAGTCAATAACCAAAGTATTTCTTTGGTCAATACGAGCTTGAAAATGTGTCAAACACCAGAGACCTAGGATTAACTGTTTCTTTCGATCTCGAGTGGTTAACTCATTTTGAACAAATCACCAGCAAAGCAAACAGAACAGTTGGAAAGCGCAATTGCTTCAGTACTATCCCATGGCACATCTCCAGGTATAGAATGCTGCTCAAGCTTATTATGGGCCCCGTACATAGCAAAACACCGAAGACTGATCGAAAACGCGCCACATAGTTCATACTAAACTGCCCGCAAGACTTGACCTATACAGACTGCCTACACTTACTCAATATGCTGTCTCTGGAATACAAAAGAGACATCACAGACCTGACACTATTCTTCAAGTTTTGTACAAGATCTGTAGATACAGATTTTACAAAATGTACAAGACTCGTAACTTTGATCTAAAACACTATAAAAGTTATCCGGCAAGCTATGGAATGAACTGCCTTCTGATTTTAAAAACCTATCGTTAAACTAGTATTTGTTAAAGAGAATGAAGTGCTGTCTGATGGTTAAGGCGTGGGTAAAGTACTGTCAGGTATTAAATTGTGCGAAAGAGCATGTCAACACATGCTGTAAACTCGATAAACGACTGATTGTGTCCGCGAGCTTACAGCGACGCTTTGGTTGCATAATAAAGAAGAAAGAGCCATAAGAGCACATTACCTTCTTCTCGAAAGCTCGTGAGAAAGTGAGACTTTCGGTTACTTGAAGAATGCTTCCTTGCTGTGAATTTGATGCATTATTCATTCCTTTCTCTCGAAGACCACTTGCGCCGATCGTACACACTCCAACTTCATTCAATAAATCGATTACTCGACAAAATAAACAAACAAACAAGCCTTATGCTGCTGGTTTGACTATAGTGGTCGAACAAACCATAGTATATGGAATACCAGAAATACCGGAAGCAAAAAGCCATGAATTCACTCCCCTGATTGGTTTCGAAAGGCCGAACCAACCATATATGGAAAACAGATGGATAACCGGAAGAAAACATCGAGTTTTTCTGCCGGAATAGAGACTGCTGCCGTTGCTATCGCTCCGGCAGCAATATTACAAAAAACCTTATACAAGTATTACCAGGAAAAACTGCCGAGGAGTGAGCCTCCGTAACCTACTCGTTGACGGACTGTTTGAGTTGTCTTGATTTTTTTTCCAGTTTTCGAGTTTTGTGTGTGTAATTTCCTATTTTTCAAATTTTATAAACTGATCTTTTTAGTATGTCATTTTTAAGAGTTGTTGACATTCAACTGGGGTTCTACTCTGTATCTGTCTCCCTACTGCTACGGCAAATTAATTAAACAAATAAACCTTTTTTAAAATAGTGAAATAAATTGACAAATTTGCATTGAGCACCGTGAGAAACGCGCGTGCGCGCGAGCTCAAGAATTTATAAAGAACTGTTTTGTGATTGGTTGCTAGGAACGCATTGCATTGTGACGTCACGAGCTCTCTTATAAAAGTAAGTGCAACTCCGCCATTTTGAGTTGATTGAAAGAAGAGCTCGGAGAAGCGAAGAAGTTTAAATCTGAGTTTTGAGTCAAAAATGAATCTGATATTGTTCACTGTGTTTAGCGCAAGCATGTTAACATGCAATCCACCTTCAACAAACGACAAAAGTGAGTTTATACAACCTCTCTTCAACTTTTGAGAGTTTGAAGCGGCTCGTTTTCTTTAATTAAACAAACTATTTGTCATTGTTTTCTTGACAGATGAAATGTTTCATCTAGAAAAACTTGGTATTCTACAAACCGGAGGATCTGTGTGTGAACCCAGCACGATACTTGATCTTGTTGTTGTCGCTCTCGGAATAAAGATTTTGCTCTCCCTTGGACTTCTGATCTACCAGGAGTGCGACCAAAGGTATGAACATGTTTTTTGGAAGGAAAAAAGGCAAAAAAAAACTTACGAATCTTGTTGTTTTGTATTAAGTTGTGATTTTGCTGCTTAACTGCATTCCGTGCTAACACAAAATAGTTTTTGCCTTATAAAAATCTTATCCTTGCACTTTAATTTCAAGTTTTGATGAATCTCTTGTCTCCGGAAAGTTACTCAGTAATCTGCATTTTACAAATCAAATATACTCAACATGTTGCCATATTTCTCTTTCACTTCTTTTACTCTCGCTTAAACAAGCATTTTGATATTTAAAGAACTGTTTTCTAATAAAAGATTTAAAACACCGTACAAAAGGAAGATTTCGCGGGAATGCATATCTCTCATTACAAAACTATTTAAGTTTCGCGGGAGTAAGTTTTTGCGGATTGTGACAACCTAAAATTCTTGCGCTTCGAAATTTTTCGATAGAAGAGTTTTGTCTGATGACCTATTCGCCTTTCATAAGCTTTATGTACAATTTGTGCACATTGCCACATGTCGAATAGTTACTCAGTATTATTGTTGGTTAGGGTAAGAAACGTGGAAATTTCCTGCGAAATATGGCCGAAAACTTACAACGTTGCAGCTGAAAATTCAAACTTTGCGTTCAAACTAGATACTAAATAGAACTTTTTGTGCATTGAATACATTCGCATTTTTTTCTACTAACAATTCGGGGGTGGAAGCGGAATCTTGAATCATGAATCACGGCTAAAAAAAGTGAAGAAATCATGAATTACATCATCTCGCAGGCTGTGAATCATGAATCATGGACAAAAATAAATGAATCATGAATCTTGAATGTTTGTGTCATGGTTCATGAAGAAATTCTACAAATGAATCATGAATCATTGGTCGAAAAATATCTGGGAATCACAAATTATCATACTGAAAAGATTCCCCCTTCCACCCCCGACCACAATGAACATTTACTGCTTTTTTATTTTTCTGAAAGACAAATCTTTTAGTGAAAACTTTAGTCAACACTACCTAGGTTCTGTTAACTTTGTTGTGTAGAGAAAAAACTTGCACAAGAAAACCAAAAAAACTAGAGTCCCACAAAATTTTCTTCTTCCACGGTATCCCGCAAACTAAGACAAGAATGAAAATTCACATAAATCACTGAAAGCTTTCAGTAGAGATAAGTTGTTATGAAACCGTAAAGTATTGTCCAATGCTGGAACAAGTGACATCCGGCCGTAGCAATCACTCTTAATTAAATGTTAAACTCGATTGATTCTTACAAGAATTGAACTAAGTACAGTTCAATCAACTAACAGAATATTTTGGTTCTGTTCATGCAGTTCGGTGAGCACCAAACAAAACATCAGTTCTACCTGCGTGTCAGCGGCTGCTCATGTACAACACATTCCTGAACACTCCTCAAAGGATGACACCTCAGTTGATCCACATTTGCATAAATCAATTGTGGAATTCTTGGATGCAACCGTTTTACGTGTCATGAGTCTTGTGGAGCAGTTTGACCAGCGGCAGATGCAACAAGAACCGCAGCAGGCAAACGCTTTCCCCCGCGAACAACAAGAGGAAAGGGCGATACCCTTCCAAGGCCCACAGGAAAACAGATTACTCCAAGCTATAGCGCCACCAGATCTACCAGTTTACCTCCCCGAAGACGAGGAGAAAAGGCCTTATTCCCCCCACGTGCAACGCCAGCGGGCCATTGAACCTATTGGGGTCGTTAACCCCCCTGACGAGGAGAGAAGGCCTTTTATAAGAGTACTAAATTCTGATGGATCATCCTTCAGAGAATGGATCCGATTAGAGGAAGCTTATCTGGAAACATCAGAAATTCTACACTGCGCAGTTTGTGCAGGTGTTACTGTTACTGTGGGCTTGGCAGTGGTCGCCGTGCTGGGACGCATCCGGTGAGGAAATCGTAGTGAATTTTTGTTTTAGTTGTTGTCTTCTTGTTTCTCTTGCCGGTCCTGACCACTTCATATCAGATGTTTAGGTGAGATCGACACCCAGCTAATTCTATCTGGCTGTGGAGCTGTGCTCCGAGGTCATGCATGGGCTGTATAGCGGCAGCAATATGCGCCTTAACATCCTTTTGGTCCGACCTCGTTGAGCTGCGTCCTTCGCAATTCAGTCCATGACTGCAAATAAGGGCGATTAGCTCGCTAGATATTATTAGGTGAGTGGGTTAGTCTGGTGAAAATGTGTGTTAATTTTTTTGAGCGCTGTTACTTCAGTGGAAATTTTTTTTTGCGCAATGCTGGCTGAAACAATTCGTCTTCCGCAAAATTGTTCCAAAGTTCTTGTAGAAAGGATGGTGTGTAACCATCTTTCAATCTCAGCTAATCTAGGTAAATAAACTTTTATTTCATGTTACCCCAAAGCTTGAACAAATAGCTCTGGTTTAAAATTGAAAACTTGTTCATATCATTGCTATGCACAGTGCTAGCTGAAACCTCTATATTTATTGTCTGTAAAACCCTTCCAAAGTTTCGTTAGATTACTGAGATGCACACAAACTGTCCGTCTCATCTAGATAAAGGAACCTTTGTTTCATTTTATCTTAATTCTTGAACAAACCATTTGACGTTTTTAAAAATTCCTTAAGAACATCAGGTTGATGGCCGGCAAAAATAATCGCCATGGGGGACTAGCAAGGAAAATTTGTTTCATTCTGTATGATTTGTGTGGCCCTGCTTGTGTTTGGTTGCGTTCAGATCGATCACTCCCACAAGAGATACTCAGATTTGTTGTACCAGGCTGAGCCAGTTGTTAAACGCGTGCTTACTCATTTCATAGCAAAGATGAAAATGGCCTTCTCTCCACGAAGGTCTTGCTTTAATTTGAATACACATGCGTCCTTAGCCCTGAACGTCTCCGCTTTGGGATACGCTCCTTTCCTGACCCTGATTAGTTTTTAAAGCACTGTAGCACTCGCCAAACTGGTTCATCAGTAAACTGAACTATCTTCGTGTTTATCTTACAGGCGCTGAGCTACTCATGTGATGTGGAACTGAACTGACTGTACCGGCTGACTGTGGCACTATGTTTCAGTGTTTAGATGTAAATAGAATTATTTAGTAGCTATTAAAGATATCAAAGAAATCAATTAAACAAAAGAAAAAGAGTTAAGCCTTCGAATTGTTATTTTCTTACTGTTAAAGGGACCCTAGAACTGTGCGCACCGAACGAGTATTGGCAAACGAGTGTTCATTAGTCAATCTAGAGTGACGTCATGAGCCCAATCCCCTCTCGAGACTCTAAGCCCAGTCGTGCTTTTACTATTAGTTCTATACGAAGCTAGACATCAGGAAAAGGGTGTGATTGTTAAGAAAAACCATTCCTGTTGGTAAAAGAGCGACCAAGCGGACTTTTTGCTTTCATAGATTTTTGAGAGTGCTTTTATTAGAAATCTGAGCTAACCTCAGCAGTCAAAACAGAATTAAGGCACAGGACCTTAAACGCTATTAGGGAGTGGAGTTTTTCGGTTATAATTGTTGTTCGTTACACAAACTCAGCTACGTGCGATTAACAGGTTTAGAAATAGTAGATAATGAGTGAGATAGAGAGACAATACACTAGACATTCACACAGAAGCAAAACGGCGAACGGAAATAGTTACTTCGCGTCCAGTTCGGATCACGAACCTGAAAAAGCTTGCTATAAAAACACGCGATATTTATAGGAGCTTAAATAAATTCTCCCTTTCATGCAATTCATACGATTATTTTAGTGAAACAAGTTTGTTGTGTGTTAGGCTTACGTTACGCGCGAGTTTTGCCATCTCAGAAGTAGTATAGTATGAAGCGAATTAGCCTTCTGGGACGCACGCATAAATTACCTCTACCATGACGTCATAGCCCAGAACAAAATGCGGTGTCATTCCAAACTCATGAATAAAATGCGGTAGTTTAGATTATCTCCATTGTGTTCTAAATTCTATGTTATAATGCGGTGCTTGGAATTATCTTTTTTGTTATGAAAATCATCCCAACGGTCGTTTTTCTAAAATGGCACCTAGTGCATTCATTATGCAAAACAGCAACGGTTTTTGGTTCGTCGTGATTGGGATTGAATTTTTTATTGTTTCTTTACATGCCTTAATTTGAATGAGCTGTAAGACTCGCTATACTTTTTTAAGACTTGCTGCTGTCGTTTTCGAACTGAGAAATGACAATATTACCAGCTCAGTCATGGTTTGAAACAAAACTTTCATGCACGAACCAACGATGACAAACCAAAACCGATCTGGTGTCCAGAGAACTCAACTGAAATGTCAAAAAATTGTCACAATCCGAACTCTAAGAACTTTCCGTCGAAGTTCAGCAGTATTGAGAAATAAACTGCATCTCGAACGGCTCGGCCTGGAAAATTTACGCAGGCATAGTTTTTGGGCTTTAAATAGAAAAACACTGGCATTGTTGTCACTTTCTTAAAAAACATTTCTGTTGTTTTTTAACTCATTATTGCTTTTTGCGATACTGAATAGAAATAGTGAACATTGTTTCTATAGGCATACAGTATATTAAGCCTAGGTCAAAATATCGAGTTTCATATGTGTCTAATGCAAATGAACAAATTTAACGTCCTTTGAATTACATTCGACACATTTGAAGTTCGACGTTTGGCCAGGGACTGAAAAAAGCTCAAAAAATGTTTTTCGTTTCTAGCTAGCTTGACTGAACCCCCTCCCCCTCTATCTACGACGAGAAGGGCGTTATTGTTTAATTTCATACAATAATTAACACTTATTCTATTTCATGTAACAAACGTGTTTTGACAGTTTGTCAACTACGAAGTGTCGTAAATGGCGTAAAATTCTTTAGGCTGTTTTCACTTCCCGTGTTTTCAGAGCAAACTTTATCAGTACCGTGATCCCAAACGGACTCGAAGCGTCTACTTCCAACCGCAATTTTGTTTGGGTGTCATTATCTACTATTTCGGAGGTAAATATTATCTCATAGCTACTATTTCTAAGCCAATCAAATCGCGCGTAGCCGAGCTAGTATATGAAGACAAATAACAGGAAAAGGGTCACATGGAACTAACAGGAATCGAATAATTCAAAGAGCGAATCCAACTACTTCGAGCTTGCCTCTGTCAATGAATTAGATCAATTAAAGGGTGAATTAGGAATTAAGCAATACTTTGCAAGAAACTAGCTTTAAAAATAAAGCAAAAAAAATCCCAAAATAGCACTGATAATACGGGCCTGCGCAAAAGCCGAAAATTCGAAATTTTTTTCTATGACAAAAACTCGGCTGACGGCATTTTATTTCGTGTGAGCACTTTGTTTTTGCCCGATTCAATCTCTCTAGTCTATATCATTTGAAGATAGTTTGAAATGATATCCTACAATGTGTGTGGTCAGTGAAACAAAAAAAGAAAAAATCAAACCAGCATAAAAATGTAGCGTGAAATTAGAGCGAAACTAAAGCAAATTCAGCTTTTTGATTAAGTTCCAGTCAAGCCTTGAAAGTCTTAACTCTAATTATTAAAGGGCAAATTTGAGTTGCCAAGCTTTTTGCAGGTTTGTTATAATTATAGTCTATGTAACGACATTTCCGAATTGCAATATTGAGTCTTAAATGTTACACGCGCAAAAACGCTCAATCGGCTAGATTTTGCCAAACGATTGAAGGACCCCTTTTCCTGTTAACGCCCTAGATATACTAATATAGCGTATTAGGATGGTACTACTTGCAGTTTAATTTCTTAATTTAATCAAATTCATTTAACAAAAATGAATGTAAATTAAGCTACAATTATCGTCATCAGTTATGTAACAAGCGTAAATTGGACAAATTAAGAACTGTTTCGCTCGTGCGCAATGTTTTACACTAAACTAATTTCGCCAGAGAAAAACAGGCGTATTTGTTTTCTTGTTTCCGTGATATGAAGGCACAAGCAATTGAGATCTGTCGTGGGCTTAACATATCAAAAGCTAGTTTCTACGTAATCTACAAGTATTCATCGCAAACTGAGAAAAACTATTCACCGAAAGTTCAAAGGCTGCCTGGCCACAGAAGAAAACTGAGTGAGGGGCAAGTAAGGACAATACTTCGAACCCTGAAAATATTGCGCAAACAAGAAAGAAACTTTTCTGTATCTCGTATAATGGAGGAGGCTGATTACTGAGCAGAGGGTCCTAAATGAGCATGGATTCAGACGTGTTCAAGCACGGAAAAAGAGTTTTAACGGGAAAAGATTAAGCAAAACGACTGCAATTTGCCCAAATGAATTGTGGGCGGCCATGATTAACTTCTATCTGGACGGAGTCAGTTTTTTCACAAAACGAACCCTCTCTCACAAGCAAGGGCGCCAACTGGGCGAGTAACGAGGAAAAAAGCGAGGGACAAGGATAGCAATCAGTCACAAAAAGGGCGTTACCGACTGCAAAAGTTATGACAAAACGAACGGCCAGTTCTTAAAACGCTATATGCACCGCAAAATTGCCTACAATGTTTGAAAAGCCAGCAAAAGGAGACTCGCGATTGTGGATCCAAGATGGCGACCCGAGTCAGAACTGTGCAGCAGCTCAGACTTCACTATTCGTAAATGTTTCGCTGCTGTCTATCCGGGTATGAATTCCAATTGAAACCCTGTTCAACTTAGTGAGAAAGGAGTTAGATAGGCAAGCGATAAATAAGAGGATCACAAAGGAAACATACAAGCAACTTTCAGAACGCGTTGTGACAACAACCAGTGGCATACCAAGCGCAATTATATTGATAATTATTAATTGAATCAATGGAAAATTCTCCTCTCGTTTTTGTTGCTGGTCCAGTGCTTACAGTTTTGTGATTGATTTTTGTTTTTGTTTTGTTTGAATTGTTATTTCTGATACATCGAAGGAGTTTTTCAAATAGTTTTTCAAATTAAACTAGATACGGAAAAGTTTCCTTCTTGATGGCGCAATATTTTCAGGGTTCGAAATATCATTCCAAATTGCCTCTCACTAAGTATCCTTCTGCAGCCAGGCAGCCTTTAACTTTCGGTGAATGTTTTTTTTTCAGTTTGCGATGAGTACTTATAGATACTGTAGAAACTAGCTTTTGATATGTTAAGCCTACGACAGATCTCAATTGCAGAAGCCTTTTTAGCACGGAAACAATAAAACAAATACGGCTTTTTTCTCTGGCAAAATCGAATTAGTAGAAACTATATTGCGCATGAGCGAAACAATTCCTACTGGGTCCAATTACGCATGTTAAGTAACTGATGAAGATAATTACAGCTTCTTTTAGTTCGATTTTTATTAAAGGAATTCGAATAAGTTTTATAATCAGCAATTTACTCTGAAACTACAAGTAGTACACCTTCCTAATACGCTATATTATTGTATAAAATTAAACAATGACTAATAAAGTTATATTTCAATCGCCCTTCTTGTAGTAGCTCTCTAGACAACCTGGGCCAAATTAGTTAAAACTTTTTAAGTTATAGAGATTTCGACTCTGTCAGTATGGAGGGAGGGAGGCTCTGTCGTTAAAAATTCAATATAAAGAATTTAAAAAGCCTGAACTAATTTGACCCAGGTTGTAGTCATCAGGAAAAGGGTCTGAGCTTGCCAGTTTCTATAGATATGTCAGCCAACGGGTCTTCTAACACCTCCCCTAACGGGACATTAATCCACCAGTGCCCGTAGACGCCACAGCTGTAACTTGCAATGCCAATATTTGCAAAACCGCATTTGCTTAAGAAGATTTGAAACACTTCCGAATGAAAGAATTACAGATTTCGGTGATCCACCCTACAACAGCTGAAAACAAACATGATCAACTTCGAGTATTGCTCTGATTGGTTCCCTAAAAAGTGAATATCCTGGATATCCAATGAGTAGCGATCGAGAAAAACAACACGGCGCGATTTCCGAGTGAGTAACTACATTATGGCACTCATGCTGTAGCTTGTTCACTCAACTTCTACAAACACTCTTTACTTTCAACCTAACCTACGTAGCTATAAGTATTGGACGCGCGGGAAACGGATCGAGAAAAAAAGGAAGGGAGGGGGGAGGGGAAGGGGGTTTTGAGGGAAAGCGTTTCCTTCCTTCCCCTCCCCTCCATACATCTTTTTCTCGCTCCACTTCCCGCGCGTCCAAAACTTCGACTGGAAACGCTTTCTACACAGGCTTCTTTCAGTGAAACAACTTCATCAAACAGCTTGGCTCATGATATCCCTGTTTCTTTCACGGCTCAGTGAATATCCTTGTCTACCCACCTCCACTTCGGTGAATCTTTACTCACTTTTCACGGCTCCACTTCGGGAGATATTTGCTTATTATTTAAAACTATATTTTTTGCAAATTTTGCAAGGTAACCTTCCTTCTGTTACTCCTGTCAACCGTGTTTAAAACTTCTAATTTAATGAGCCTGGTTAACAGTTATGAGCAATGTCTTTGAAGGTGTATTGTTTCAGAAAAATTTGGTCTTATCTAAGGATAATTTCATGCCCAAAAATAACATACTTGCTTCAGTTAAAAGCACATTAATGAGCTAGTTCTCGTACGTATTCAGGTAGAAAGAGACAGACTATTGTTCTGTCCGCACACGCTACGCCATTCTGTCATCGCTGAACTCAGCGTGCTTTAAGGAAGGGTTGCTTTAATCATTTTGATAGATAAGGAACATACGCATTTTGCAGATTATCTCGTCGCGCCAACATACTTGCTCGACCTTGACACGTCCCTACGTCAAACACGATAGTTTTCCTTGAACAACCGCCAAGCAAAGCTATTTGGTGTAATTAATACTAGGTGGTTGCTATAACATTTCTGTCTTGAAGAACGACCTTGTTAGTTAGTTCTTGTTTTGCCGACGTTGAGCGGAGATGAAGGTTTCACATTTTGCCATCGCTCTGTGCTTTGCTTCCTTGTCTAAATTGTTAAACCAGGCAACAGCGCAGGGTAAGTGACTTTCTGATTTGTTGCTAAAATGTTTTGAGCAACTTTTAAAAGCTTTTACCAATTAGACAAGACTCCTTAGGACATTTTGATGGCGAGCGAATAGAGACGCCCCTTCTTTTGCCTTGTTGAGGAAGTAGATCATTAGCGTTGTCTAGGAGATCCTTTGTAAAATTAGTTAATTCAATAAACTGAACAAGAACAACGCACCTGCTCTCCAACTTGTTTTTCATTTTCACAGTTATAACAAATTTAAGACCATTAATATAGAACGCATTTCAAACATATTTCCATTGGCTAAACTATCATCTTGCATTCTTTCTCTCAAAGGCAATGGTTTTCAGTCGGGGAAGGCGATTTTCTCTGGACTGTCGGCTGACTCTTGCAAGCTGTACTGCACAGCTGTCACTTTTCCGCGCCGTTTCACGGGATCCCGGTCGGTTCGAGTTCTGACATCGATCAGTCATGGAGAAAAATTCTCACAGGTAAACACAGAGTTCCTGTTTAGCTACGTGGTATGATTTGTATCTGCAAATATCTTTGTAGCTTGCATTCTTGTCGGTGCATTCACTCTTATCCAACGGAGTGCTAAAACTAGATCAAAATGGTTGAGTAAGTGAGGTTTTTTCCTCGACCTAACAATGTTGTTGATACTTTTTTCACCTGGAAACTTGTAGGCCTATTATTTGCAAAATGTTCTTTATGTTTTAAAACCTAAGGTTTCGCTCTCTGTCTTTGCAGATTCATAACCCGTCTGTTGCGTGGACTGAATCTAGAAGTGTGAGTGGGTTTCGTGTGTGTGTCCAGGAGGCCGGCGGTGGAACGAACGGCTCTGTTGTGGTAGACTGGCTTGCGTTTAGCGACACTCCTTCGGGGTATCTTGACGGCACCCTTTCTTTTAGTCTGTTCACAAGTGGAACTAAATGCAAAAGAGTAAATTTTCCTCAGGTAAGTTGTACAAGGCAAGGTATTAGTCTCAAGACGTTTGAACTCTTAGTCTTAAAGCTGAGATATAACAATAGAAAGATAGCATATAGGTTTTCCATTGTTCAACTCACTGGGTCACGACCATAAACACATTTCTAAGAAATGATTAAGACATTGTCTCTATCAGTATTTATTCTTAGAGTCAGTCTCACCGAATACGCTTCCTTTGTTTCTCGGAATTGCGGCGCCTTTGCATCTCCCGCTGTTGTGTTTCCTTGCACATTACTTCATCAGTTTATGTGGACCAAAAATATTTTCTAAACTTAAAACCTTGTTTCAAGCCTATTGCGCTTTTCTCTATTTTTGTTTATTTTTTTTAGCAACCTAATTTCAGTATTTAGAATTTTATGTTGCTCGAGGAAATTAAAACCAGTGTTTGTGAAAGATAATTGTAACGAGATAACGACAAAAAAAGCTTGTCTTAACCTCTTTTACCACCTAATCGCATTTCTTGGCAGCTTAGGAGACTTTGAAATAGTATTGAAACTAAAAACACTTAGCATGACACGCATCTGTTTACAGAATGTGCACATTTGAGACTGGTATATCTAACAGACCTTGGGGAGGGGGGGAGGCGAGTTAGGCTAGAGCTTGTTCATGGAAAACCAGTTGAGTGACTTTATAACAAGGTTGAATAACCTCAGTACTACAAACGTTCTTGCGGGACGACTTGCAAGTCTTCCAACTTTCGGTGTCGGCTTGCTTCGATAAAATCTTTCTTTCTTAATTTCATTCCCATCAAAATCATC
Source organism: Hydrozoanthus tunicans (assembly GCA_026413305.1). Taxonomy (NCBI): domain Eukaryota; kingdom Metazoa; phylum Cnidaria; class Anthozoa; order Zoantharia; family Hydrozoanthidae; genus Hydrozoanthus; species Hydrozoanthus tunicans. Next base: position 13,282 of record JAOBAT010098569.1, read on the forward strand.
ACTAATCCTACTGCTGATATGCATTGAGTACTGATTTCAACTCATCATCAGTGAATCATAAAAGGACTTTGAAAAAACTTCAGATGAAAATAAAGTACAACTGCAAAAATAATTTAAGAATGATTGAGAGCTAATTGAGAGCACAACGATAAAAATTCAACCGAAGCGATGAAACTTAATGAAACTAAGGCAACATTACAATAAAGTGCGCGACAAATATGCATGGCCAGGCATAAAAACGGATTTCAAGAAAATTACCCGCCAAAACCAAAAGAGCGCGCGCGCGAATGTTAGCGCTCGCCCTTTTTTACCGCCAAGCAAGAGTTCTCGTCGTCTGTAGAAACACGACAGGAAAAAAAGCAGAAGCACAAGTCATGAAAAACAAAAACAAGACACAAATTTAAACACGAAAGGTAAAAGCTGCGCCAAAGAATTACTTTTAGGTAGTTACTAGTTTTCAGGCGAGCTTAGTGCATATTAACACAAGAAAACGTTGAGAAAATGGCTTTATTTCATGAGTCACTTGTTTGTTTCGTCGGCATTTTTATGCCTGATTATGCTGTAGAATGATATGTTTTGTATTTAACAAGCTTAGAATTAACGAAATGGCTATATATTTTGAGTTAGAACAAAAATATAAAGTTACTTTTCTCCGCAGCAATTCAGTAAAATTCCGAAAGTCATCGCCTCTTCACACCACGCAACAAAGAATCGACCCGAGGACGCCATGAACTTGTGGCTCGAAGATATCCATCGAGATCACTTCAGAGTTTGTTTGAAGGAGGTCAAAACTTTTGTTGGAAAGCACAAAAACATTGAAGTGGTACGTCAGGTTATACATATCCACGGCTGAATTGTCAGTTCTGGGACTGGTTAGCTTTTTAAAGTGCCTATTTTGTTATTTTAGAGGATAGACCTTGGATAAGGAATAGGGGTGAAAACATTTTTGTCGAATTATTTCATGGTTCTCGAGATATCATCAAATTATGACGTAACTGTATGTACACGAAAATTTTCATTTTCTTTAAAGCTCTTGCAAATTAATCCATAACCTTTGGATAAATTCAAGCCAAACTTGGACTGATGTTGTCTCTCGAGGTTTTCTTCAGAGTCTTCAGAGCTTTAATTGATTTTTGTTGTCATGGCAACAACTTGGTCGAGGATCCAAATGAGGATTTCTGACTTAATTAGGTTTTTCGACAAATCAGATGTTATGCAGCATATTGCAACATAGTCTATATTCTTAACGTGTAAAAGAGAAAACAATGATTTGGATTTATAATTGTCTTTGTGAAAGCTCTTTGAATAGCACAAAAATTGTAAAAAACACTTTTTTTTCAAATGGGGGCCTGGAATCAAGTTTGTTGCCCCGACGATAAATAATTCTTAATACTTTGAGCTCGAAAACATCAAGATACATCACCAGTCCAAGTTTTGCTCAAATTCCTTCAAAAGTAATAGATTGGCAGCTGAAAATTTCCAAGTACATTAAGCGTTAACATCTCGAGAACAATAAAAGATTTCGACAAAAAATGTTCACCCTTAAGCATCATTTAGCAAGGTCTATCCACTAAGATATAAAACGTTTCGTGTCATAGGCCCTGGGTTAAACCAAAGTTCAATCAGTAAGGTTTGTGGTTTTTATGAAACACTGCTTAGTTTTTTCTCGGAAAAAAATCTCATCGGTCTCTGTAAGGCTAGTAATAGAATCAAGAATGTATAGACTATAGGCTCAAAATTTAACGCTGAGTGGAGAGAGTTTGGGAATACAAAACTTTTAAAATATACAACCCACTCTAACAAGTAAAAGCTGTGTTTTCAGTAATCTTATACGGAACATCTTGTGACTTGCATTTCAACCATACCTGAGTTAAACTAGTTTTCTCAACAGCTTGGTATACATTTCCTTGTATCGGAACACGCTTGCATGTGGGATTTTTAGCTATTGGTTCTCAAATCACACTAACGCAGCCATGACTGTGTATGACAATGTATGTTATGAACAAAGACCCACGTGTAGTTATAGAACTCTCAGTAGTTATCGAGAGAGTTTTTTCAAACAAAAATAGAATTACACTTAGAATAGCTATCAAAACGTTTGTTTGTTCGCAGGACTGGTTGGCCTTCGTGGATAGCAGTGTAAACATCTCATTCACTGGCAGTCTTGTGTTTGACAACTTAGCTGCTCCCCTAGAGAAGGACAACTTTGCTTATTGCCAGGTAAGTTTGAATTTTGACCTTGTTAGTTAACATCTTCCCCAAGAGCGCTTTCAGTTTACTCATCTGTAAGCATTTGTCATGAGGTTAAACAAACTATGGACACTATGACACGACTTTGATTGGTCATATTGTTAAAAATATTCTTTGCCTTGTTGCGCCAACACTTGAGTTTTCAAGCGTAAGAATTGCTTGATGAGTTTGCGCTTGTTAAAGAGCAAAGGGCTTTTTTTCACTTTTTCGAAAATGAAAATTACAAAAAACAGAAGCAGCATTAAATTATGAAAAAGGTATTGTAACTAAATGCTGTTAATAATAAAAAAAATTGTTTCAAAAAGATAAAAAACAACAACATAGACAATAACAGTGATAATGACAGTGATAACACAGTGACAATGAAAATGACAAACACAGTGAAGCTGAAAATGTTAGGGACAGTTACAAAAAAGATGCAGTGACAGTGAAGATGGTACTGACAGTGGCAAAGACAAGGACCAAGAAAACACAATAACAATCAAGATTTGAATGATAACGATAATGGTAATGATAATGATAGAAGTATTAGGAATGGTAATGCTAATAATAATGGTTATGGTACTAAAGAGTAATGGTAATTCAGGGCAATGGTAATGGTAATTATAGTGGTACACAGGATAATGGTAATGGTACTTAAGGGTTAGGATAATGGTAATGGTACTTAAGGGTTACGGTAATGGTAATGGTACTTAAGGGTTATGGTAATGGTAATCGTAGTGGTACTTACGGGTTAGGATAATGGTAATAGTAC
>JAOBAT010098580.1:0-16285 GCA_026413305.1 Hydrozoanthus tunicans
GCCTCCCACCTCTGTAGACCCAGGATCGAATCCTGGGTTTGCAGGTGGGCTAAGATTTGTCGATCTTCTTCTGACTCTGAGGGTTTTTTACCGGGTTCTCCGGTTCTCCTCCCTCCACAAAATCGACTTTCACGCCAAGATCTGTGCCGTCGAGCGGTTAACAAAAGCCACTGGCTTGGGAGAATGGGCAACCACTCCCAGCGTAACGACGATAAATAAAGTTAGTTAGTTAGTTTAGACGTCTCAAGTGGCTGCGCAATGATGTATCAATCAGTGTGTGCATGACACATATATCTTTTCATTTAAGTGATGTCAGTTTACGATACATGTGTCATAACCCAATCAAATATCCTTGCTTGCCATGCATGTAAGTTCCAATAGCTCAGTGCATGGTAGAGCGTAAGTTTATTATACAGGTCCTTGGTTCGATTCCCATCAGGAACTTGTTTTTTTTAGTTATGTCTCCGCATGATTTCGTATTTCTTACCGTTATACTAAGCGTACATTGAGCATGTAGTGTAGTAAACACTTTGCTTGTATATCTTGCTAAGTTAAGTTGTGCTGTTGTTTGGTTATCAAACTAAGCTTTGTTGTCATTGTACCGGTTTTCATTTATATTTAATTTGAAAACTTGTATTTTTTTGCTTTGAACAGTGTGTGCGTCCAAGTATTCTGGAGGTTGTGTGACATACTATCCAGATTTCCATGCAGTTCGAAACCCGGCAGCGGTGGAGAAATTTGAGAATGAATTGGTGTAAGTTTTTTTTATGACTGATGAAAGTATAGCTTGTCGAAACATCCCTGGGGCAAGTCTTTCTACAAAGTATTTGTAATAAACTAACTTTTAGAATATGTATCATATACAGTCTGAGTTGAGGAACAATTTTACTGGTCAACACAGAGAAGTGTAAGTTTTTTTCCATGAAACTTCAGGGTTCAAAATAACTGTCGGCGATAATTTGCTGTCCTTCCGGCGAATTTCATTTTCAATTGCACTTTGAAGTGATTCTATAAAGGGGAATTAGAAAATTGATAGTTGCTTGTAAGATATCAGAGATAAACCAGATTTCATCACCTCAGAATTAACTTACAACTGTATACTTTCTTGCTACAATTTTATATACAATCTGTTCGTGAAAAAACAGTCAGCCAAATTTATATTCTACATTGAACAGCCTATAAAGGCATGTTTTCTGAACATTTTGAACCGTGAACTTTCAACAAGAGCAAGTTCGACCAAGCATTTTTTTGTGTTCCATGTTCGCGACGTTTAAATGATCAATTTCTACCAAAACTATCAAAAGTTTTTCATACTATTTTTAAACACTAATTGGACAGTTAATAGAACTTGTAAAATCAAATGCTAAGAGCCTATGGCCACGCAAAAATACATTAAAATATATATCAAGAAACTGTTGCTAGCACCAAATTCAGCGCATCAGTACTTTAGCAAAATTGCAAAGTTTCCTAAACATTTTCCAAAAACTAATGTAGTTATAAAGTGTTTGAATTTGTTTTCCTGCCCTTACTATTACCAAACCCTAACCCTATGGGAAAAATATGGAGGCATGGCTGGATGAGCATCGATCCTGTCTGCTATACATTTCATTAGAAAACTATCCAGTTTTAAACCTTCATTTGTCCGTCAAATTTCGGCCAATCTTCATGAAACTGTGTAGCTTTACTACTATTAATGCACTCGCTGAAATTGACTCAGTACTCGTTTTCCGCCAATAATTGAATATTTTTTTTGCCATGCTAGCGTGATAATGGTCTGTTTGCCCCTCAACAGGCGATACCTTACAAGGAAGATTGGTTTTGAAGCGGTTATGAGAGTACGTGCCACCAAAGGTCAGTGCACCAAGAATTGTCACCATACGGGGCTCGAACTCGTCACCTATAGGTGGCCGGTGCTACCAAAAAAAGAACACTAGCTACTAGATATTTGAGACTTGATGCCAGCCAGCTACTACTAGATAGTGTGGAACCCTTGCGATTGGTTATCAAGAGTTATTTGTTGCTAATACAGTGATGAGCATTTCAAATGAAGTTTATCTGTTTTCTTGGGCAAACAAATCTGAAAACAAACGTAGTTGTTCTTGTCTACACAGCTACAGACGTAGTCGTTGTACGGAATTACACGTTGAAAACATTGATGGCTATTAAACCTTGCGCTCAGGCTACCAAATTTTCTGGCCACTTGGAAAAAAAAATTGAGCCCTGCCTTAACTTTTTTCGAGAAATTACATCCGTAAAATTGGGCCTGTGTGCAGTAAAGGTAAAGGTGCCGTTTTTTAACATCAGTAGTTCCTTCAGCTCTCTGAGAGTGCTGTTATCAACGAAAGCCGACGGTGCGCCCTTTACCCCCTCCCTCTGTCAGTGCTCCGTTTTACCGGTATTCATGGCTACAGCTACACTGATCAGAAGAAAGTCGAAACAGACGTGCAGTCACCGGGAATCGAACTGGGGACCTCTAGCTCCGAAAGCCGCGCACTAACCAACTGAGCTATACGCCTGTTCCTGCACCATACGGAACAATCAAGTATCATGATGTGATACCGCAATCCCTCTTTTGCTCTGCACAAGTATTGAAATGTTTATTTTTCGTTATTAAAAATACGGATCTTGAAATGAACATTTTCGAAAACAAAGTTTAGATTTCAACCAAACGCGAGGTCTCTTAAAACAATTAAAATTGCCGCCATTTTATTGCACTAATGCTGAGTCAAGTTGACGATGGTTAAGGATGTGACGTCTGTCTGGCATCATTCCAGGAATACTGTTCCTTGTTCAGCCTCATCAGTGAAGTGTAAAAATGCTTCGACAGTATTATTTATATTGTGACGCGATGCGAATTCCTTATTCTAAGTATCAGTGAGCCTGTCATTCTTTGATCAATAACAAGGGTTGACCAAGTGGATGAAGAGTTTAAAGCTTCGTGAAAAATTTGCGTTTAAAAAAAATTGTGAATGTTCATTTAAGAATATATTCTCTTAGATGAGAAAAGAAAAACACCTATACATGTGTGGAAACCAAACCTAGGAAAAAATGAATTAAGGTTAGGTAAGTGTAAGTTACAAGGTCCAGAAGATATGTTTTGAGTAGAAATTGCTGTCGTCTGTGGGTAATATTTGGTTCGTGCTGACCTGAAGAAAGAAATATGTACTTTATAAGCTTCAACAAAATTGATTCGTTGTAAATGACTGACTGATCCTGTTTTCTGTAGGGTTGAGCATACACACGTTTCACGGCAACTTCTTCGTCCGATCGACGGACCTCGTGTCTCTTCCCAATGTGAATCCAGACTCAGCCTTCAGCATGCAGATAGATATCGAAGACTCTCTGAACGATTCTAATTTGGTGTGTTTCCAGTCAGCTCTCTTATACACAAGTTCTAAAGGTAAACGTACGATTTACTTTCCTACAATCCTTGAGAAAAAACTTGTTGCAAATGGCGAGGTTGTTGGACAGAATATCAGACAGACTCACTGACTAATCGATAGATTGATCGACAGAGAAACAGACACACAGACAGTTAACAAAATAAACAAGCATTCAGACAGACAGACAGAAAAACAGACAGACAGACAGATAGACAGATGGATAGACGGACAGACAGACAGACAGATAGAAGGCAAACAGAGAAACAGATAGACAGCAACCTCCAATTGTCTTAATGTAGAGCTAATACTTTAATGATATATATTTTTTGCTGTTATTGTAAGTGATTATTGTCGTTATTGTCAATATTGTTGCTGTTATTTTTATTATTATCGTGTTATTATTATTATTATTATTATTATTCTTTTATTGTTATTATTATTGTTGTTGTTGTTGTTAATGCTGGTTGGTTGGTCAGCCTTTTTGATAAAGCCCTTATAAAGTCCGGTTATCAGGGTTCGTACGAGCCCTGGAAATCCTAGAAAACCCCGGAAAATTTTTGAAGCCCTCGAAGTCCCTGGAAAAGCCCAGGAAGTTTTTTTTGTAAGCCCTTGAAAATTTCAAAGAATTCATTGGAAAAACTAAGTTCGCTAAATGATCCATTTTTTTGTCGTTTCAAGTAAAAATCATGATTTTAGAGTTAATTCTGCATGTCGTTATTACATTAAGCTCAACGAATACGAAATAACTAAACCGCTGTTAAAACAGGTGATTCTGAGCGTTATTTTTTTCATTCTGGGTTTAAAGAACCCTAGAATAGCCCTGGAAAAACGAATAAACAACCCTGGAAAACCCTGGGTTTTTGAAATTCTGAAGGTGTACGAACCCTGGCTCATGTGTTTATCTTTTCCGGTGCAGGAGAAAGACGGATCCGTGTGCACACCTTGGCACTTCCGGTCACCAGCAAGCTGCAGGATGTTTATGCAAACGCGGATTCTCAAGCAATTGCCACCTTGCTTTCCAAAATGGGTACGTTGCACCTTGCTTGGACTTGGGGATTATTCATATTTTTTGGTGCAGGCAGATAGGAAGATTCTCGTCAACTAACATTGTGAAAAAACTAAGTGACGTTCTTTACACCTTGTACTATATGCTGAACGGTGCTTCTTGTCCAGTTAAAGCTGAAGCAGTTACACGATCGAATACTTTAACACGGTTTTTCTCTTTGTGTTGACATTTACTGTAATAATTTCACGATTAAGGCAGGCTTTCAAGTGATCCTACTTTTCCTACTGTTTCCTACTTTTTTGACCCTTCTCCTAGTATTCCTACTTTTGTCGTGAAATTCCTACTATTTCCTACTTTTTCCTACTTTTTATATGCTGCAATTTCAACAAATTGTGCAAGGTTATATCATGCAGGAATAGGGAGGAAGCCGTGCAGGTGTTCATGGTTAAAACCTGGACCACATGTCGAAGGAAGGAGTTCTTGACGAACAAAATTAATGTTCATCTGGCAGGTCCAGTCCAGATGGCTCACGCTCGTACCAGCTGTGAAACGAGTCACAGGCAGACTAGAAGCAGTTCATCAGTACCTCTTCAAAGATCTGTACCAAAGGCTGCATTCTTAGTCCTTCTTCTAAGCCCTCAGTTGTCCTACTTTTCTCGTACTTTTCCCCTTGAAATCCTTCTTTTGTCCTACTTTTAAAATAACTTTGGTCCTACTTTTCTCCTACTTTTTCACCTGGGTGTGCTTGAAAGCCTGTTAAGGTTAATCGGTTTATGATTAGGAAAGTTTGAGTTTATTATCATAAAGACAAGTATTGCTATAAACTAATGTGATGTTTGATCATTTTAATTGTTGTTGTTGTTGTTGTTGTTGTTGTTGCAGCTGTTGATCGCACGTTGTCGTCTTCACTGGGAGATGCGAGGGAGGTAAGAGCCGTTTACTCATTCAAAACTCCTCATATCAACTTTGAAGTTGTAATCCATGATAAGGTGTCTATAATTTATTGGGTAGTCAGAATGGCCAAGTAATTAGCGCTTGTCCCTCCCGCCTCTGCAGACCTGGGATTCAATGTGGGCTGAGCTTTGCCGATCTTTATCTGATTTCGAGGGCCTTGTCCGGTTACTCTGGGTTCCTCCAACAAATCAACATCAAGCTATTTTTGTCTGACATGTTCGGCTGTATAGCGGCAGTAGTTGTGTTTGTGTCTGTCTCCATTTGTTTGCTTTAAGTCTAACTTTGTTGAGCTGCGTCCTTCGTAACTTAGTCCAAGTAAGGGCAATGAGCTCACTAGATATTATCGTTTTATCATCATCATCATCATCATCATCATCATCATCATCATCATCATCATTATCATCATCATCACCATCATCATCAACACCATTATCATCACCATCATCATCACCACCATCATCACTATCATCATCACCACCATCATCATTTTCATTGTTATTGTATTTTTTGTTATTATTGTTATTATTATTGTTGTTGTTGTTGTTGTTGTTGTTACATAAGTTTATGAGTGTCGTTCTTTTTCCCCAAAAGGCATTGATGAATGCAAGTATTGACTGCTTAAGCGTTTTCCGATCGCAAGTTGCCAACATGGGGCAGAGCGGCCAGTTGCTAGCGCCGTACTCACTCAGGCTGTTGCCTTTGTTCGTTCTGGCTCTTCTCAAACACGTAAGTATTCATCCATTATGCCCGTTTGTAACGTATAACCTCCTGCTTTATAGCTTTCTTTAGCATTCTTGTTACAATAAGTACTCTCTATTACTCAACAATGCGGCCATTAACGGTAGCTCCTTTAGTGGTTCTAGATCTGTTACTACATTTACGAACTTTCATAAATTAATAATGATAATAATAATACTAATACTAATAATTTCTTTTTTTCTTTTAGAAATTTGATAAAAATAAAAGGACAGATCCTAGTCAAAGTCACAATACATAGTCAGCTAATCTGCTGTATGGGAAATCAGTTCTAATATTCTTGGCTTTGATTGAAATAAAAAGAATAAGCAAATATAAGAAATTAGAATAATATTTACAGTAGCTAAAAAATTGCTGCTGATAATAATAATAAAAACAATTATAGTAATAATGATATTAATAATAATATAAATTACTGCCTTTACATGAAGACCACGAGATAATTTGGTCATTTGTTCGCCAAACCAACTCTTACTCATCTAGTGCCACTGATCATTGCAATAAAGCACTGCACACCAAACGAAACCAGGCTATTAAAGCTCAGGGAGAGCGCATTAGCTATTGCATATTTGTGTCATAAGTTTGAATCCCGTTTTGGTCTGAGAACAGGGGAGTCCAAGCAATTGCCCTGAGAACAGGGGAGCCCAAACAACATAAGCTCTATCTATTTCTTTTGGGCTTCCTTGCCGCATTAATTATTAATGTTTTTGTAAATAAGTGTTATGCACTTTCAAAGTCTTTGTAATGTTTGTGGTGAAACGATAGAATAAATTTGTCTCAGACTTCTGTTTTAAAATTGCTTCCTTTTCAGCCTCAACTATTGCTTCTTTCTCCCAACTAGAACACATTCTTTTCCTGTACCAGAATAGGAGAATTTTGCTTTTCATCTTCGGCAGTTTTCTATGTTTTATAAGGAGAAGTTAGATTTTGATAAACCAGGGTTCGTCTGGGTCCTTAAAAACCTTAAAAATCCTTAATTTTCACTTTCCAAAATTTGAGGCCTCAAAAGTCCTTAAATTTTACAAAAATCAGTCATGGTCCTTAAATTTTGCTTTGAAAAAAGCGGACGAACCCTGTACACTGGCTGGGCTAAAAGGTTTGACCGCGTAGATCATACATGATTTATACTGTATGTTTTCCTTCTGTCGCAGATTGCGTTCCGGCTAGGAGCTGGAGCAAGGCTGGACGAACGTTGCTACGCCATGCAGCAAATGAAAGTGATGCCAGTCAGCCTGGCCATGCTGAACATATACCCCAGGATGCACCCACTGCATGATCTCTCAGACGAGGTTGGTCAGTTGTCATGTGGTGTGTGGTGGGGGGGAGGGGGGGGGTAGACAATAACTCTGTGTTGACTCAAACCTTCCTCACAGTAACAAACAAACATTTCTCTACAGTTTGGCATCTCTAACTTACGTCAGTCACCGTCTCCTCGCCTAGCTAGGTCGTGGATGTTGTTGAGTCCGCTCGAGTGGTTTGAAGCTTGATTAGTAATAATCAAAGAACAACTCTCTGCAAAGTAATTTATTCCTATGGTTATTAGGGTAATCCTGGACTAAAACTAATCAGCTTTATGTTAGAAACATTTCGCTTAGGTTGCTGAGATACATACAGAGATAAAAAACAGAGAATCCTGTGGCTGCATGTAACCGTCCTGGATAGAGTGCTGAGAACAAAGAAGCATCTAATCTGTTGTTCTCCTGAAATGTTACACCTAGTTTTTAAGCTTGTTTACTTGCTTCAGACCATTGACCGTGATGGTATCTGCCATATTTTTCTTATGGGTCACAAACTTGTGACAGTTAGCTAGTCAGTGACTTTTCTGACATTCACCTTGAGATCTTTCTTCATAATTGTTGAATTGTTGGATCTACAGGGTGCCATTCAGACCAAAGCAGGCATGGTTCCACAGCCGCCCATTTATCACCTGTCAGGAGAGAAGCTTAGCCGTATTGGCATCTTTCTGATGGATACAGGACACGTGAGTAACAATTATAAAATAGTCCATCTTGAACTTAACATATATAACGTACCACTAAAACTCCTTAGTTTAGTGCAAATTTGCTACATGACAAGTTTCTGTTGATTCTATTGTTCGTATGATAATTCACTGGATTACTTGATTGAAATCCCGCCGAGGCATTAAGTCATTATGAGTCTCTTTGCAAGTTTAAGGGTTTAAAAAGTTTTTAAAGTTGCTCTCTAAGGTCTCATAGGAGTTTTATTTGAAAAAATAATGAGTTGCTCAATAGCAATCGCGTTTCTATATATTCCTGAGATACTCACCGAGTTTTGTGCTACTCAGTTGGCCGGATAAACGACGCGTGTTGTTCGTTTATTCTTTTCTGCTGAGCGTGCTAGACATGGAAGAAGCCAGGCTACGACTTCTTATCCTGCGAGCCGGCTTTCATGAAGCTGGGAAGCGAACCACAAGGGGAATAGGGGTAGGGAGGGGGCTTTCCTTAGCCGCTCGCTTCCCAGTTTTAGGAGAGCCAGGCCACAGGCGACGATTTTCAAGCCATGTGACCTCATCGGGTGCGTCTAAAATTTTATGATTTTTTGCATTAAAAAGTCTGAAAAAGGTCTTGAATTTGAGGGGTCCAGAGAGCTTCACGAACCCTGCTTGAGGATTTGATGTGGCCGAGACCGGTGGGAGATCTGCACAGAACTGAGGCATTCCTTTGTCAGATCTCTTGTTTCAGACGACGCCATTGTTCTTGATGCATTTAACTTTGTTGTATGTGAATTTTCCAGAGTTGAGTCGCATCTGTTTGCTAAAAACAACTGTAAGGGTTGTTTTAAAGGATTGTTAGGTGTAAGTGGGTTCAATTTATCTTCTCATTGATTCTTTTTACCTTTCAGGCATTTTATGTGTGGGTAGGAAAAGACACTCCCACTGATATTATACAGCAAGTTTTTAATGTGCCTGACTTCTCGAGTATTGCGGAAAACCTGGTAAGTAGATTTTAGTAAAACCAGAATATGTCAGAGGAAAATGTTATACGGTTCATTGCTGTAAGCTTGTAAGCTAAGAAGTAACAAACATGAGTGGAGTTTTGACATTGTGTGTCCTTATAAATATGTTGATGTTGCTTCATCCCTAGAATTTGAAATTTGTTCAAACCCCCAAACAAGTGTTTGACGGGGTTTCAAGACTCATCCACCTAACCAAATTCGGCTCCCTGATTGGTCTGAAATGACATGAATAATTAATGAGTTTGAGAAGTATACTTTAAGAACTCTGTATCCGTAACGGATAAGGCAGAACTATTACTGTTTAGTTTTGACAATGTGGATATACATAAATATATATAAATTCTCTTCCCCAGGCCTCTTTTCCGGAGCTCGCCAATCCTTTGTCTGAACGAATACGTAGTTTCGTTGACTATCTCCAGAGTCAGCGAACTTGCCATGCTGTCATATATGTAATAAGGTAAGCTTTATTTATCGAACATTTAGAAGGAAAACTGTCGAAGCTTGTTCGTAGATACGCAAAGACGGATACAAGTCTTTCATTGTTTCGTTTTTCGTTTTTCAACTTTGAAAATAGAAGTTGCCTCAAACGATAGAACTTTGAAGTTGCCATTTGAAACTTGTTCAAATACAAGCCGAATACTCGTTGGTTAAGCCCCTCCAATAGCCACAATGAGCACAGGGCTTCAAATAAGGGCCGGAGAACGGCGAATTGCGCCTGCGCTCTCTCTTTGATACTTTTGACGTATATCCGCCATAGCTTGACGGACTTTCGCCAGAGTGAGACTACAAATGAGTTTGTCTTTGAACAACTTAAAGAATTTGTTCCAAGTGTATTTAGTTCTCACTTCTAATTACTTGCCTCAAGAGACATTTCGGTGTAGCATTTTAGCAACACAAAGGAGGCAGCATGGCTCAGTGGTTAGGGTGCCGGGTTTACATGTGGTTGTCCCGGGTTCAAATCTCATTCTGACAACTGACAGGATTTGGCCTCGGTGATCCCAGAGTCAAATCCATCACGCTTATAACTGGTCTGCCTCCACCCAGTTGAGGTTCTTAACTTTAGTCGTGTTTGTCAAGGGGTTACTGACATACAACTGTGGCTCTACCTTGTGTGTCTGTGTCCTGCTAATGTTGCAAAACTGGTTGAATTTAAATTAAAGAGTAGTATATTATGTAAGGAAGAAACAACATGGGTACATGATAAGCCCGATACCTTAAACAAGCCTCAGTAAGGCATTACACAGGGTTTGTACTTGGAATTTTTGATTAGGGTCATCGAAAATTGGCAGAACTTAGATTTGTAACAACGTGTAGAAAAAATATAACATGTCCGTATATCTGGTCGGTTTGTCTGTATGTCAATTTTGTTGCCAGGTGAAAACATCAATAACCAGTTACTGTTGGTTTTGTTTCCTAGAGTTGAACTTGGTAATGCTACTGTGTTTCAAAATAAGCATCCCTTTCTCCTCTTGTTTAGCTTGCATTATGCTAGGAAAAGGAGAAAATAAAACTACTTTTGACGAATTGAGGGGAAAAATAACAGTGCTAGGTCAAGGAAAATCAAGAAAAGTCGTGAGCTTGAGAAGGTCAAAAGAGTACGATCTCTGATATAGTTAATACTATGACTATAATTATTAAGTTACATGATTGTTCAACAGGGAGGACAGCCGACAGCGTCCTATGTTCCTCCAACACTTGGTTGATGACCGATCCGAGTCCGTGATGTCGTATTATGAGTTCCTGGTGCATCTTCAGCGGCAAATAAACAATTGAAAACGTTCCAGATTTTTGAAGCATAGGGATTTTATTGGCGGTTTTGCATGCGGTAGGGATCTGGATTAAAAATCGAAACCTGCTGGCGCAGTATCAAAATGGCATCTGTCCACGCAGTCAGCCAGTCATTGGAAGGGTCGATCAGGTCATTTTGACCACGTGTAGCTCGTTTTATGGAGAGTTGCTGGTGTCATGCTGTTGTTGAATCGCTACTTGTGCAAGGACAATTAACGGGTCTCGAAATGTTTTTTATTGACTTTTGCTGAAACTTCAACAGCAGTTGTCGATGGTGTGCGTCGCTGCTGTATGGATCTTTTGCACAGTATGTGCACGTGGTAGCGGGCAACAGTATACTACCTGACTATTTTGCGACGTTTTTCTTCTACCTCTGGTGCAGTTCTACAGACACAGTCAAGTTTATCACTTTCAGTCCCAAAAACAACAAATTCTGCATCAAGAAAAGTTAAGCCAGAAAACAAAGTTTTTAATCTGTCCTAACTGAGTATCGCTTTCACACCTCGAGGCTCGTTTGGACACTATAATAACAACTTCAGAGATCTTGCATCTTCACACACCTTGTAACCTTTGGGCAAAGCCTTCAGCTTGAAAAGAAGAGTTATAAAAAAGCTGAAAGCTGTCAGTACCCTGCATGCAAACTACTTGATATACAAATACGCGTCTGCGAGGATAGATAAGAGATTGACTTGATTACTAGCAAACGATTGCAACCCCCGCTTTGAGAAGTTTCGCATGATATACGGTGTATACTAGCAAGTAGATGATCTATAGAACTTAGTTATTTGGTACAGTTGGATTGGAGAGTTTGTAAAGCTTATTATGTCTTTATTAAAACCAAATCTACATTTTCCTCTTTTCATTCAGTCCTGGCCTCGTTTTTGACTGAAAAAAAAGTTGGATTTAACTTTTATTATTAAGTTTTCAATGTCAAATATTGCGATTCGCGCGTTCTGATTGGTTCATTCAAACTCGGTTATGAGCTCATATTCGGAGTTAACCAAATATGAAAACTGACTGTAGTGTTTGCAAAGCCAAAAAATAGGTTCTGAACACTCCTAGTGAAGTGTTGATTACAAATATCATAGTCGAACAGCCATTTAGAACGCTTGGATCCACTTCAATCTTTCAAGTGAAATTCCCATGAAAGTGGAATTCATTATCCTGAATGAAGTGTGCAAATTGTAAATCCTTTTCATTGCTATGTCAACGCAAAATAAGCTTCTTACTAACTGAAAATCGTGAAAAGTAAATTAGCGCCTAGCCTGAAATAAGGGCCCACCTCAAAAAGCGCCTCCCAAAAAGGCAAATGAATTTAATAAGCGCCCGAGACGCTAATTTGAACAAATACGATGACGTTACTTTCGAGAATATCGCTAGTTTCAGAATTCTACGATACTGAAGTCGTAGCTTAAACTCCCAAAACTTCTTGTTTGGAGCTCGCTCAGTTGAAGGGTAGTTCTGTTAAGGCTGTGCTTCTCGAGGTAGGAGCGGGGTGGGGAGAGGGCCGGGACAGGATGAAGGGGCTGGAGGGGTTGGGGTTGTTGCAGGGACATAGGGCAGGGACAGTGAGAAGGGGGAGAAGAGGGATGGGTTCGGGTTGTTGCAGGGACAGGGAGAAGGGAAGATTGATGGGGTAGGCTTGTTTCAGGCAGGGAGAAGATGGGATCGGGTTGTTGCACGACTGGGACAGAGAGAAGTGGAGAGGGATTGGTTCGGGTTGTTGCGGGCTGAAGGGGAGAGGAATGGGTTGGGGCTGTTGCGGGGCAGGGACAGGGACTGAAGGGGAGAGGGATGGCATAAGGGATAAGAAGGGATAAGACTTCTTTATAGATACAAGTGTCAAGCAACGAAAAAATAATTATTTTGAAATTAATTTGACTGTATAAGTATGCAACAACTCTTAAATAATGTTAGTATTGATTTGCTCTTTCAGAGAGAGAGAGAGAGAGAGAGAGAGTGAGAGAGAGAGAGAGAGAGAGAGAGAGAGAGAGAGAGAGAGAGAGAGAGAGAGAGAGAGAGAGAGAGAGAGAGAGAGATCATTTACATTTTCCCTTCTCTTCCCCCTTACCTTCCCTGCTTTGAGCCTAAAGAATTGTGTTAAGCTTTTCGTCGTGCTTCCGCTTTTAAATTTCTTGAATTAACCTGCCATTTGTTTGATTACTAGCAATAAGCATACCAAATTTTCTTGACTTCGATTGGTTTAGAGCCGTGATGATTTGGGGGAAACAGTGCAAAAAAAGTGCTAGTTCAAACCATTGACATCTCAGTAGCTTTTAGGTTTGGTGATAAGCAATAGAAGTCGATAAGAACCAATTCAATGTTGCTGCCATATTTCATTGGCGAGACGTTCGTTTTGTCATCGGAACCGGGTCTTGCCCTGTAATTTTGTCATAGGTATTTTTAGATATCACCAATTTTTCTCGTTCACCACTGATTTGCTTTAGCGCATTTCCGAAAAAAAACTTACATTGTAATCGCCTATTGATCTCAGACAACGCTGATAACGACGGCAAAGAACAATAGTACGTGAAGACAATAGCTGCACGTTGCTGAGTGTACTGACTTTTCAAGTACAACGTGGAAAACTCAGTTTTGAAGCTTTTACGACTACGAGAAAGTCCTCCAGAAGCATTTTTTCACCCATTGTTTCACACTCTCACAATGCGTTATATGGAAATAAGAGCAAGCAAACCAGCCAGTATATACGGGATCGAAATAAATTGCGTTCACTGAAAAAATGACAGCTTCAGTGAATCTGTTTCAATAACTCGAAAAAAACAATGTTAATTTTGCTAGACAAGAACTGTTGTCGGAGGTCTGACGAGTGCAACAAATTCTCAGAAACGGTTTCAGCTATTTTCTTTACTTTTACTTGTTCAGTTACTGTACTCGAATGAGTCACTCAAATGCCCTACCTATAAAATTGTTCTTGCACGCAGTTTGCATGCGCACGTTTTGTTTATTTATAACATATATATGTCTCCCGTTTCGTAACCTTTTTTTATCTAGTTCATTCATCGTTAATAGCTGCTTGAATTTTTTCTTTTCTTTTTTCATTCATTTTTGTTTATTTTTTGTTTTTATTTTACTTCATTTTAGTTGTATTTATTTTTTTGTTTGCGTACTGATCACATTCATTTTTATGTTATATGTCTCATAGTTCTATCCTCTTTGCACGCCCATACATACTTTGTATAGCTCGTCATCACGCTTCTTTTAATCCATACGCTCCTTTACACATTCTAGGACTCTAGTGACCTCTCTGATAGTTTTACTTTTCGATTTTCTGTCTCTGATGATGCTGTATTCAAACTTTAAGAAAGGTATCTTAAATCTTAAGCACCATTAGGTGGCTGGTATCGGTTTAAAAATTTTTTTAATAACATGTCGTCTTTGTCGAGTCCAGCGAAGCTGTCAACTTGATGATCAGTAATCTTGTGCCCGACGTAGGGTGACTTGGTTCAACCATCTATAAGATGATTCATAGTTTACGGAGGCAGCGACGATGCCGATGGAGTTAGGTTTCTTTCTCCGCACCATGACTACATTAGCAACCTTTTTAAAATATTCAGTCGCAATAATTTAAAAACAACCACCTATTTTCAATTATCTAAACATGATTTTTTAAGTAAACATGATCGTTCATTTGTAATCCCTACATCATTACCCCATTACAGGTAATCAGAAAGCCGACAAAAATCTTTTTCAGAATTCTCATCTCCTGGTACAATGTTTCTCAAACAGAAACTGTACGTAATTAATATTTTAAAATAGTTCAAATGACTGAAAAATGCGTACATTTTTGGTATATCATTCGAAGAAAACTTATCACGGCTGTGAAAATTATTTTAGAAAGAAAACATATTTCGGAAACTTGGAAACTATATGCAACAAAACTCGTTCCTAAAGGAAGATCTTTTTTTCAGAGTTTATACAAGGACACGTGCTATAATTATATAAAAGGGGCTGTGCTACTGCTAGGCGACCGTCACCTTAAGTTGTCACTCAACCTCCGAAAAACGAATTACTTAGGGTATTCAGTTTTTGTTGATTTCTGAAAGTTTTTTTTTAAACAGATGGAAATTATTACGAAAAACACAGTAGTGGTATAAAATGAAATGCAAAATACGAGAAATTTCGACGAAACACGAGCTTTCCTGAAACAAGTGAAAATCTATTGACGAGGTGAAAACTTCGCCGAAAAATGTACAAAACTCTTATGTTAACAAAAAATGAAACGAATTACGCTTGTGTTTTTTTTGTTGCAAGAAGTTACGACGAACATCTATGATATAGCGGCTATGAATTTACCCAGATAAGTTGAACTGCCGCTTGATCCAGAATTCGAATTTAAAAAGCTTTAAGGTGTCAGATATTGGAGGAGCTATCCTTTTTTTGATCAAAGGTGGCTTTTAGCCAAGGCATGAATTACGATTTGAGATTACTATTTTGAAATTGTTTACTATTTATGCCTGCCACGATCGACAAAGAAACTAACGTCAGCCGGTTACGCACGAAAAGACAAGTTACGACCACTAAGGAAAAATTTCTCGGAATTCCCAGTTTATTTAAAATGCCTGTGAGAGCTCAAAATACTTACAACAATCGATAAAATCTTACCAGAAATGCGCGGCCACCTCCCCTTTTTTGCATAGCAAACTGATTTGCAAACCGGTTCACAAAACCATTTTAACCAGTTCAAGTAAAATGGAACCTACGCTTCTCTCGGTCGAATGCGAAAACGAAGGACCCTGGCCACGAAATTTTAATAAGCGGTCGATGAGTAACAGAGTTTTTTTGGTTGCATGCATGAAGGCATTAATGCCTTCTGCAGTTCATTCCTAAAAAAGCGCAGATTGCCACTTGAGCAGAACTTAAAAAAGAGATTTCTACTCAAGTTTTCTTTATATCGACAAAAGTTAAAAAGTTCATGAAATTTAGATAGAGGATTTTGAAAATACTTAAAATGTATTTTTGTTGCCATTGAAACTATTGCAATTTTGCAGCAGGGAAATTTCCTTTGTTAATTATTGACAATTCTTTTTTTTTAGTCGTAAGTGCTCTATAAAGTGTGTTGTTTGCTTAAAAAAAACTCATTCCTTATAGCTAAATAGATAGTTTGTCTTTATGATCAGTTTCTATGGACACAAGAAACTTTTGGTGTAAATGCGAAAAAATCGTAAGAAACAGAACTTTAAAAAAAAACTTGAAGTATTTGAGTTAACCCTTAGGATCCTAAGGGGGTCACTATTTTTTTTGCTAAAAATTAGTTATTTGTTTATTTCAGTTTCCTCCAATATACCTGATTTAAACTATAAACAACCATACATTTCTGAACTCCTAATGAAATGTTCTTTTGAAAAACTTTATTCACTTGTAATTATGACGTCACATACAATGACGTCATCGCATAAATTAT
>JAOBAT010098591.1:0-16282 GCA_026413305.1 Hydrozoanthus tunicans
TCTTTCTTTCTTTCTTTCTTTCTTTCTTTCTTTCTTTCTTTCTTTCTTTCTTTCTTTCTTTCTTTCTTTCTTTCTCTATTTTTTTATTTATTTATTTATTACTAGTTTCTTTCTTTCTTTTTTTCTATTTATTTATTTCTTCATAGTTTCTTTCTTTCTTTCTTCCTTTTTTCTTTCTTTCTTTCTTACTTTTCTTCTTTCTCTCTTCTTTCTATATTTACTTTGTTATTCCAATTCGAAACTTTTGTTCTCTACTTACCAAACGCGACGGATGACCGTGAAAAATTAGCGTTCTATATTTCAAGAGAAAAACAGTTGTCAAAACATTGTTGTTTTATCTTGTTAATATTAAAAAATTTCCACGTATAGGAATGAAAATGAAAGATTGGCTGTTTGTAGTCTGCGGTCCCACGGTAAACTAGCATGTCTTTGCCTCGGTCCCTTTTACTCGGTCTTGACTGATCCGTAGTTTCCAGTTTATACTTCCATATATGTAAACAGTCAATACTAGAGTCTTCCAATTCAAAACGCGGATTACTGATTAGAACTAGAAGAGTGCATAGCACAACAAATCAAACAGTAATCAGTCAGTTCAGTATATATGATTTTAGATATCCAATTTCCAACGAAACCCCATCGCTAAAATTCGTTTTACAATGAATTAAAGGTATCAGATACATTTATAGACCTTCTCGTTATTATTCTAAATTATCAGTTTCATAGATTCCATAATCAAAAAACGTTATACGAGCCTGGTTAACGCGGTTACGAGGCCTATTCCGGTCCTTTAGTTGCCTTAAATCGCCCTAAACCGCAATCGTTTTACACCCGATTTTTCTTTAAATCGCCTTAAGTTGCCTTAAGTCGCACTAAGTCGCAGTCATTTTTCACGCCATTTTTCTTTAAATCGCCTTAAGTTGCCTTAAGTCGCAAGAAGTTGCAATAAAACGCCGCGACTTAGGAACCCGGAGTAGCACTGTTATGCGTCCAGCTGGCACTAAGAATACCGCCTTGAAGTTTACCAACACAAGTTAAGCTGGAGGGGGGGGGGGGGACACTGTATATACCAAGTATACTGGCTACAAACCTTGTCTTCATAGTAGATCCACCCTTGTCGTGGCTCGTATGCTTCAGGCTTCATTTTTCTGGTAGCGTTGTTCAGCTCACAGTTTCTGAGTTCGGGAACTTCATTGTTGGCTTTGTAATTTACAGACTGGCACCGTGTGTTACGGTTACATCTCGCCAGGCACCAGGTCTCGGGATGCAAGTCGAATGTTTCAATCACACTGCCTTTTAGAGCATGGTCTGCGTGAGATAAATCAAACAAATATTCTAGATTAACACTTATTCCTTCTAAACTCCCTTTTCAATTTTCGTCTAATCCATTTTTTCAGAAATTGATTGATCTTCCTTGTCGTGGCTCGTATGCTTCAGGCTTCATTTTTTTGGTAGCGTTGTTCAGCTCACAGTTTCTGAGTTCGGGAACTTTATCGTCGACTTTGTAATTTACAGATAGGCACCGTGGGTCACGGTTACACCTCCCCAATATCGGATTGTGACATAGTGGAAGTCAGCCTGCTGAGATGTCGACGTAGTTACTAGGATTATAGGTTGACAGTTAAGTTCGGC
Organism: Hydrozoanthus tunicans; assembly: GCA_026413305.1. Classification (NCBI taxonomy): domain Eukaryota; kingdom Metazoa; phylum Cnidaria; class Anthozoa; order Zoantharia; family Hydrozoanthidae; genus Hydrozoanthus; species Hydrozoanthus tunicans. The sequence continues at coordinate 1,630 of JAOBAT010098591.1, forward strand.
GAGTTGTTTGTGTTAAGGAAACAAAAGAACGGTTATGGTTCATTACCGTTTACACTCAAAAACTGAACGGAACGGAACGGATAGAAACAGGTACCGTTCACTAGAAATATGACCGTTTACACAAGCAAGAGTTAGGAACGGATCGTATAAAAGTTGGGTCCGTAATTAACATGATCAGAAAAGGGTAAAGTACTGTTCACACGCTTTCTTTTTGAGGGTCCGGCCCAGAAAACTCAAGGAGGTTCGGTAACCAAAAGAGTTTTGAGTGTTTACACGCCGCAACGAGAGAAAAAAGTACGGTTTATACAGAACCAGTTTTATCCGATCCGTTCCCAAAAGGGACCGCATGTGGTTTCGCTCCACTTTCTATGCAATCCATTCAACATTTTTCGAACCTCTTTGCTTTTCTGAGCCGTACTCTGAACAAGAAAGCGTATAAACACTGCCGTACCGTACCCGTTCCAGATCACATACGGACCCAACTTTTGTCCGATCCGTTCCTAACTTATGCTTGTGTAAACGCTCATATTTTTAGAGGAACGGTACCTGTTTCTATCCGGCTTTTCGTTCCGTTCAATTTTAAAAGTAAACAAGCCTTTTCTCAACTTTCCAATAAAAGGCAGTAACTCACAAACAGGCCTGCAGCCAGGATTTTTTGCGGAAGGGTGCGATCGAAGAGAAGATGGACCAAACAAGCGACAAAGGCGCAAATCTTAAGGGGGATCTGGCCCAATTTGAATTTTTAGAAGCTAAGCTTTTTGAGACTGAAATGTAAAACCAACATTAAAGACCTGGGTATCGTTCACACTTTTGAAATTAGAAATCAATTTAGAAAAACATAGAGGATAGCGTTGCTTTTTCAAATAGTTGGTCAGCAAGAAAGTGGACCTTCCCCGCCGCCTGTGGAGGGTTGCAAGCGCACCAATCGTATCCTGGACTCTGCGGACCTGGCAACTGATACGTACCAAACGAGTACATATACTCAACAAGGCGAGGGCATTGTCCTTGAGTTGAAACCTTCAAAATGATACTTAATACAATCACAGGACAAACAAGAAGTTTTAAATCCGGCATGCCGTTCTCTGTAAAAGGTTACTAGAGTGGTTCGTTAAACAAAAGCACGTTTTCCCAAGACGTCCGTGTTAAAACACAAAAGAGCAAGAAATTGTTTCTTCAATTGAGGCTGTTCATTTAAAAAAGAAGTGGTGAGAACCCAGTTTGATGTTAACAACATGCCTTTCAAACGCATTAAGTTTGCATAATTAAATTCTCTAAGTACCTAATTATTGATTATCCCCTGAAGTGGCAGTCACCGACACCGAGGAGGATGATTGTTTTGGTATCAACTAAAACGGCAGACCTTCTTTTTATTCATAAGGTTTCCTTTCTCGTTTATTTTCAGTACTTATTTCATCTTTCGAAACGAAGGAAAAAAATGAGACGCCATTTTTTCACGGATGAGTGAACGGTGATTAGGACACTGAGGAAATTCACTTCTTAAGTGCGCGAAAAGTGATGTTCACCTGTTCGTCTTCAAAAAAAAAACTAAATCAAACTATTCACTTATTATTACTTCAAGACAGTTTTTTATCGCCGAGTACTGTTTCTTAAGATTTGTTTGTTTAATTTAGGCTGTTCGTTTAATGTACATGCGGTGAGAACTATAGTCTATAGTTTGATGTGACAAGCTGGCGCCTTCAAAACTTGAAGTTTGACTCTTCGCCAATTTTTCTTTCAAGACATTTGTTATTGCCGTACACTGTTTCCTAAACGCAAAAGCGTGTGTTTTAATTTCTGTTTGTTTATTATTTTTGTTGCACTTATCGACTAACCAATTAAAGCGTGCGAAATAGATTGTTCACCTGTTCTATATTCACTAATTGTCGCTTCGAGACATTTTGTATTGCCTAGAAGTGTTTCCTAAGCTTTGATATTCAATAAATTGAGGTTGTTAGTTTAACGGAAGATGTGATAAAAGCTGCCGCCTTCGAAGCTTTAAGTTGGTAAACCGTAATTAAATTTTCTATGTAGTTATTGCTTCAAGACATTTTTAATCGCCAAGCACTGTTTCTCAAACGTAAAAATATAAAAGTGTACGTCTTCATTTCTGTTTGTTTTGTTATTGCGCGAAAATAGATTGTTCACCTGTTCTGTACTCACTAATTAATTGGCTTCAAGACATTTTTAATCGCCGAAAACTGTTTCTCAAACGTAAAAATAGAAAAGCGTACGTCTTCATTTCTGTTTGTTTTGTGATTGTGTTTGTTGCAGGAAATACACTTATCTGCTAACCAATTAAAGCGCGCGAAAATAGATTGTTCACCTGCTCTATACTCACTAATTGTTCGGCTTCAAGACATTTTGTATCGCCGAGAAGCGTTTCCTAAGCTTTGTTATTAATTGAGGTTGTTTCTTTAACGGAAGATGTGATAAAAGCTGCCGCCTACGAAACTTTAAGTTTGTAAACTGTAACTAACTTTTCAATGTAGATATTGTTTCAAGCGTACGTTTTAATTTGTTTGTTTTTTGTTATTGTGTTTGTTGCAGGAACTAAACTTATCAGCCAACCAATCAAAGCGCGGGAAAGTGGATTGTTCACCTGTTCTATATACTCTACTTTTAATTATCTTGAATACTGAGCGTGTTGGTCCCATGCTCCAGCCTTACTGGGGTGGTCCAATTTTTGCTCTTAATGGTCGTTTAGCATTCCGTACGCATTTTCTTACAGAAAAGATGCTTGATTGCCTATGAAACGATTTTTTTTATATGCTTTACTGTGTATTATACATAATCAAAACTCAAATTGGCCAAAAATATCTAAAAGTGCATCAGTTTTGCAACAGTGTACGCGATTTTTTGCCATTTTTAGGCTAATGGACTGAGCACGAATCTATGTTCGTGACGTTAAGAACTTTGTGTCGTTTTCTCCATACTATATAAAGCATTTGAAATTTTCATTCTGTCAGTCATCTTTTCTATATGAATGCGCCGCGTAAACAACTCCTTACGTCTTGCTCGGCAAGACACAAATGATAAGTTTCACCGGGAGAAGCATTCGCCACGAAAGTCTTGAAACTTCACCATTTCTACTTGCAAAAAAAATGCTTGTTGCTTGTTGCAGCGTACCTAAAAAAACACGCGCCCGTGTTGGTTTTGTGTTCTTGTCCGCGCGAGAACATCAGACAAAGGCACTGGGAAAGAAATTAACCAAACAAACATGGCGGCGGCGAAACTGTTTTTCTTGTTGATTGCTTTGGTTTACTGCGACTTGTGGAAGAATCATCGAACGGTTTTACCCTGATCGCGAACCTAACAACCGTGAAATGGACGAGCTGGTACCTGACCTACGGTTTGCTTTGAAGAACACTGTAGAACGTCATTCTGCAAACTCGGACACTACGATCGGTACCCTTGACTCTCCGTGTGCAACGCCGGATCCAGTGAGAAAACAACCAAAGAAAAGAAGGGGAAGAAAACGTAGATCCGACAATCCACCGCCTTGGGATTGTGCAAAAGATAGCGAAGAAAGTAACGACTCAATTGAAGAAGCAGTGAAGGATTATGTCGAAAACATAACTATGTGTCAGAGTGAATCAGACGATGAGATTCTTGTCACTAAGCGATTATCTTCACTGAGATTCCTACCCTATAACCCCTTACTAGAACGGGCAGAAAGTGATTCATTCAGCGAAAATTTTATTAGTCTTTCCAAAAGGAGAACGAAACGCAAAAGAAAACTCAAAAGAATTTCCCAGCAGTCAAATATTGCGAGTCAAACAGCAATGGATTTTTCCCCGACGGGTAACGTTAAAGCTCCTAGACGGCGCGCGCGAAGACCTCGTACAGGTAAATATCCCAAACGCGATGGGAGCGCTGAAAGCGACTCGAGCCCTATGGATGTAAGTGGGTTCCAGAGCTCAGGTAGTGTGGAACCTTTTAGGGAATCAGATCCTAATTTTCAAGGTGTTCTCGGTGCCACGGGGTATGGGCACTGTAATGGAGTGTGTCAAAGTCCGAGAAGTGATAGTTCGTACACAGATAGTGACGGTTTTGTCACAACTGACGAGGGTCGACTGGCAGATGACGAAAAGGACGCCGAGAGTTGTTGGGAGGCAGATGTAGAGATTGTTCCTTGGTGGGAACAAAAGACTGAAGAGGATCTTGAGGAAGAGAAATTTAAGAAGATTCTTAATGGAGTATTCCAGTATAGGGAAGACCAGGACGGAAAGCGGGATTATTGGAGTAGAAAGGAAGGAGGTACGTTTACCTTAAGGTTACTACTAAATGTAGTGGTTTTGACTGAGAAAGAATCAGCGACAACTATTTTTAACGAATTGAACATTTGTCAGTGAACCCTTCCCCCCTAAGGCATTGTTTTGTCAACATTTAAATTCTCCTTACAGTAACAATAGTATGCTAATTAGTAGCATTAAGTTATATATACAATACTTATAAGTCTTGTATCCATAAAAAAGGTGTGAATTACTTTGGCGTTTAATTTTGGTGTTTGTTCGGAATAAGAATAGTGCAGAAACCATTCATAACAAATATCATTTAAAGAAATGTTTGATGAAATAAACCTCAATAATTTTTGGGTTGTAAGTCCAAGCTGATACAAACACAGACTTAACAATAGTTCTATTTGCATCCAAGAATGTTGTACAACAGAGGGTTCCTTTAGATGGAGCAATAACAAAATTTTCAGTTCAACTGGTACTTTTATGCTCAGGTTTTCTAAAAAAAATTTTGCTCCATAGGAGACACTTTTTGTAGCTACTGCACATGCGCAACAGTAGCTACAATGGTATTGTTTTGATGGATAGAGTCGATTTTAGGTTGGTACACCGTGTAAGACCGCACAAATTTTCCCAAGATTTTCTCCCATTGTAACTTGTAACCACAAGCATAGTCGCACAAAGACTTTTTCTCACTTCTTGATGAGAAAACAATGTCTCATGTGTTTATGTTATTGTTAGCCGCATCTACGGCTGCAGTTACACAAGGAGTTATCTCTTGATGAGAAAACAATGCCTCATGTTTATGTTATTGTTAGCCATATCTGAGCTTGCTAAGAAAAATGCATTGAAAATAAAATTTCGAAAAGATATTGTCGAGTCGTACAAACCTAATGTTTGGGCCAAGCACCGACCAATTTCCATGTTGCAGAATGTCAGTAATTTGTCGAATAACCACTTTTCTCGAACAATAGGGCTAGTCATTCAATGTACAAATCTTATGTAATCCGTAACTAAAGTATTTATTTAACAGTAAGTGGTATGGGCGCGTAGTCCTTATGACAACCTTTTCTAAAACAGCTGTACATACTAAACAGCCCGTATTCACATACCTATGGAAACAAAAACACAGTAGCTACACGCACGCATTGTGGGCCTATTTTTTATTTATTTGTTCCAAAACAACTTCTATGCTTTCCTATTTATTAGAGTTGAAAAGATTTTATTTCAGCTATAGTTCTTTATCTCTTATCAAATTTTATTTTCAGCAAAGGGCTAAATATGGAAATCTAAATTTTTCCACATAGAACTGTTTTTGCTTTTAATCCAAAGTTGGTTGTTGGTGGATCGTTGGTTGTTTAAATGGCTGTTGAGAGGATTTTTTCCTGTAAACACAGTACAAAAAGTAAGAAAACCAAATTCTTGTTTTTCAGGATTTGTTTCTAGACTACAAAGAATGAAAGATCATGGAGCATTTCAGGTATCATTTTCATCTTTAAGTTATATTATGTATAAGTGCTAAACTTGGTATAAAACAATTTTGCAGCACTTTATTACTACTGTGGGGTTGCTTATACTGTTGTTAATATGTTAACCAAAGCAACCAATATTTGATTATCCTAAGCTCTGATTGGCTCCTGTAACTCACAATATCCAAAACAATACTATTAGCTGAGTTTGAGGAACTAGTAAAAACACATTGTGCCTTGGGCTTGCCACTTATCGGTGGCTAATGCAACCAAAAAATGAATGCTCACAGCTACTATATTTTTATAGAACTTGTAGTTAGACAGCTGGCTATAGCTACTACAAGGTTGTTTCAAACCAAAAAGTTATTGTTTCTAATAAAAATGATTAAGATTGAGACTGGTGTCATTTGAGAGCTGCACATAAGGCACTTTATCAGAACACTGATCAGTCACTACAACTTGACAGAGTACTGTATGTGAGAACACTTTGTTCTAGCAATATTATCAATTTGACTATTCCCTGGTATCACACTCCTTCCAGGACTGCACAGCATCGCTTTTTAACTCTCTTCCTGCATAGGTCAAGTCATGTGACAATGTTAGGACTTTTTCTGGAAACATATTTTCCAAAATTTAAAAACTCGATGTCGATAGTTTAGTTCCGTATATTATTTTAACATCATTTTATATAAATACTCAAATAATTAGTTATGATCATAATAGTCAAAACATCATATTTTAATAATATATCTTTTTGTATTTTCTTTTTTTTAACATTATTAGAATTATGATCTATTTTTAAATTATTAACTTTATTGGGTGAAAAGCAAATTTTCAATGGAAATGCCTAAATGAAATGCCTAACCATTATTATTATTATGATTCATCAAACAATGTGATGAATGAATGAAGCTTCTCTTCTTTCTTGGGCTTAAACAAATCTGGAAGCAAATGCAATTTTTCTTGCACCCTTTGCCTCTGGTAGCCCTACTGGCTACTTGAATTAAAAGTTAATTTCAAGCCCAACACATGTGCTTAATTTAATCGAAAAAAGGTTAATTACATTGATCAACTAATTAAAACAGTTACTTATCTATAATAGTTCGTTGTTAATTAATAGTACCAAATTATTTTTTAACCTTATTGTCATAGTTTATGTTGTTATTTAACTGTTCTTGGTGTTGCTGCTATATATATTGTTTGCAATAAACTCCAATAACACGGGTAAGTTGGTGATTTATGAGTATAATAAATTTCTATGCATGTTCTACTTTACATGTTTGTATTTAACTAAAGTATGCATTGTCAATAAAATATTTTGGTGTTCAGGGCTGTAGTGCGGGTTCAACTATCGTGGGAGAGGCACAGTTTTGAAACAAAATTTGAGAAATATTTCATTGGGGCGACCACACCCTTTCTCATACAGTCTCTTATAATTTTCTTCGTTTTTAGGGGGGAACCCAGGCAATCCAACCTGGTCTTCCCCTGCTATCACCCTGGTGATAATTAAACTAAGTTGACTTGTTTCCAAACAAACTAATCCTGAAGTGAATCTTGTTTTGATGTTGTTTTTTTGTTTTATTTTATAGGAAGAACAGTGTTCAGTACTTATGGATGCTAACAGAAGGATTGATAAGTTTTTAAAAGACCCAGTTAGAACTGAGTAAGTTAATGTTTTGTTTATGCTTGAGACCAGTACTGGAGGAACATTAACACTGTAATATTATTAGAGTTCAATTTAACATGCATATGTAACAGTGCTAGTTTTGAAATACTGTTTTTCTCCTACTTTTAGTCATCTATAGGTCATATTTCAGAAGGCTAGCTTTTTAAGTCTTCTTTCTATAAGATAAGGTCTGTTTTCACAGAATAAAAGCTTCATTTTCTAATATGCCCCAGCAAAAGGAATAGCAGCAAATGGTAAATCTGAGACTGTGCTAGACACCAAGAGGGCTGTTTAAAATCTGAGCCAGAGACTTCAAAAAGTAATGAATCAGAGACCGAGACCTTTTGATTCGAAATCCAAGGCAGAGACTCAAAATATAGAGACACCAAACACACTTCAGGCTAAATAGAGATTTTGAACTCTGCCAGAAATGTTGAGAACATGTACCATTTTGTTAGAAAATTTTAGACTGCGAGGTGGAGAAAAATAAAAATACATGACCTAAGAACATGATGAGAAAAATAATGAGATTTTGAGAACTAAAGCTCAGGTGTAATTTACCGAAACATTTATTTTTTAAGGGACCTCTCACTACCCCTGAAAGAAATAGAATAATTAATTATTTTGAATAGCTTTAAAATAGGGGAAATAGATTGCAATTAATTAAGCTTTGGCTCAATTTTTCTAAAGTGCATATGATGCTAACAACTTTTTTGGGATAAAATTATTTAACATACAATTTAAAGTACTTCTGCAAAAGAAAAATTTTAAATTTGTTCAATTTTTTTTTTCTACAATGGTTTAAACTAGCAAAATATTCAGACTTCTTGGTTCTTGACCACATTTTCGGGGAACTGGGTTGTGACGTCATTCCAAACTTAAAATATTGAGAAACCAACCAAGTTTAACTTTTAGTATGTACAGTAAAAAGTTTTTGTCTGTTCAGCCTAAAACAGGGCTCATACCCCACCTTGAATACCTGGAAATCCTTGAATTTCAGTAATTTTTTTTCCAGGCCTGGAAATTGTTGAATTTGTTATTGACTTTGGACCAATCCTTGAATTTTCAGTTTGCAGTCCACTTAGTGTAACTTGTGTTCATAGAATTGTTGTTAGTCATATTTTTTGTTCTTTAAATATAACACCAGAATTGCATCACTACTCAATCTTGAATCACATTGTAATTGCTTAGTACTTAGTTCTGATTTGAAAAATATCTGGAAGAAAGCTTGTATTTCGGTGTTTGAAATCAGTTTGATCTTACAGTTTGAAAAAGATCCACACACCTTTAAATTACCTGGAAAAATCCTAGAATTTTTGTCAAAGGGGAAGAACCCAGTAAAAGTATACCACTTAATTAAATTAATGATGTCTTTTGTAGGTTTGCAATCCCAATTAAGTCAAAAAAGGAGAGAGATCAGGTACTGTACATGAAAAATGTATTTAAAGTATGCATAGTTATCAAAATTTTACCAGTTGCTTATTTACCACTTGGCATCATATATACAATGTTATTACCTAATAATAACTTTTCAAGCTTCCTGGGGTTTGCAACAGACATATGATTATATAATCTTTATTATATTGTCTTGTATTTTACTGTTTTATTGAACTATTGTATTGTCTTGTGATGTGCTGTACTATTGAATTATTAATAATATTGTCTTGTGTTGTACTTACTATTGAACTATTAATGATATTGTCTTGTGTTGTACTGTACTGTACTATTGAATATATGTGATTTCAGCTCCACTAGACAGCACACAAAATTTATCCCATCAGGTTTATTTTGGCTGCACAGGTCTGCTCCATACAGTGATACCATAGATTACTGCTTTGACACATCAATAGAACATCTCATCACATTACTAAAGAATGTGATAGTTTCATTGCAATATCTGCTATGACATTTCCATAGAATTTCTTATTTAACATACACAATCGCTAGTAATCATGATCAATATCATGACCAGTATATTATAGGTTACATTATTTGTTAAAGTTGATCTACAACCTAAGTAATATGTTATTGCTAGATACATAAACCCAAAGCCACTTCATGGCCAAAAGGGAACGTATACTGCAACCTGATGGTAGTGACCACCTTCTCTGCCACCAACTCTAGGGGCTGAGGCCTTACCATTATTAATATGTCCAAATTAGAAATAGGACTGCTGTGTTGTACTTCTACATGTTTCCCATAGTCATCCAACGTATTCTTCCTAGCCTTCCGGTCTGCCTCGGTAAATTAAAATATTATTTGTGTCAATTTGCCAACTACACTGAAAGTAACAATATTTTATCTACACTTCTGTAAATGGACCACAAGTAGCTATAGCTGGAGTGACCTAGAGTGACTCTACCCGTGCTATCACGGCCTTATATATTCTTCAGCACTAAACTGGAACCCAGTATCTGCTGGTTCAGTGCCACAGAAATATCTATTTCTGTCTAATTTGTTAATTCCATTCACTCAATTGCCAGAAATAGCATTTTCTAGTATTGTACTGTACTATTGAATTATTATATTTAATTCTAGTATTGTAGTGTACCAGTACTATTGAATTATTATTTTTCTTGTATAGTACTGTACTATTGAACTATTAAATATGATACCACATCATGTGTATTGTAGTATATCAATTTTAAGGGTAAACATGACTCCAATATTTACCGATATTAGATACTAATTCTTTCTTCTGTAAACATCCATATGTGTTAGGAAATAACAAAATTGATTTACCTGCTGGGTTGCACGTATTAATTACAAATGAGTGGAAAGTTTCACTTTGAACTATCTCTTACTATTATCAGAAATTCCAACCTTTGAACTTAAAAAAGCAGGAGATTTTTCAGGGCTAGGACTTTTATTCTGTCAATTTTTTAACTTTAAGTGTTCATGCCACCTTGCATAATTATTATTACTCATATGTGGCCTATTTATACATAAAACTGTTTAGATAATACTTATCAACCCATATTATGTGGTAGTTATTAGTCTTAAAAAGTGCAAGGCTGTATAGAAGCCTTATATATACGATAGTAAAAAATGAAAACTGCTTATGTTAGTTTGTGTTGCATTGCCCTTCATGAGTCTGGAATAATCGAACAGGATATTGTTGTTCTATAATTTTTAATAAATCTTTAGTACATACTAGCATTCTCCTGGGAAAATGTTGATATGTACTTGTGTTATTCTCTGCATACTTTTTATTGAAAAGATTTGATAATGATTTTCCCTACTTTTCTAGTAAAGGATCTACTTAGTTCGAATTACTATTTATGTACACATTTTATCAATACTATGTTAAAGAACCTAATTATTTTGAACTACTTATTAATAGTATATACTATATTATTAATGGTCATAATTCCGCCTCATTAAAATTTATAGTAAAATAGGTAAAAAATAGTATTTATGATTTTTAAAACTTAACGTTTTCGTAATATTGTGTGTGTGTGAGGTGCTGTGTGTTTGAACCCATCCCGGCCTAGTAATTTAATTTTAGCCCCTGGTATTTTTAACTTTTAAGTTATTTCAGGGTGATAATACCCCTTACGTTTTTAAGATATATTGCCCTTATAATATTTGTAATGCTCAGAAAAGTGGGAAAAAGAGTTGTTGTTGTTATTATAATTTTTCTCTTTCTAAACTATCTCTGTAGAATGTGGGAGAGTGGGGGATCAAGCGAAAATGTGTAGGTCCCAGCAAGTTGGCATCACTGTACAATTTATGGAACTCAATGGTTTCTCAAGTCTCATTTTTGCTCTAATGGAGTATCTATGTTTTCTGTGCCATGTACAGTTTTAACCTGAAGTGTTCCTAAGTCGAACCACGGTGTTGGGTCCTTTAGCAGAACACTTTATCCAACTTGCTCCAGACAACTCAGCAGTATATTTGAGTACTAGCTTCTGCTGGGGGCTAGCCTGTGATGGGTTAGTGTCCTGTCCAGGGGGGAGTAAAACACTCCCCCCCTTTTACACTACCGAAACTGGTAATAACCACCAAGCCAATTGGCTTGAGAAGAATTTGAATTTACTAAGTTTTTTGATGTTTTGATGTTTTGATGTTTTGATGTTTTGCTATTCTGCAGCTGTTCCAGTTGGCTCCACTTTACTCCCTCCACTGTACAGTGAGAAACTCACCTAGGAATGCTGTTGTGTTCATGAAGACTAGGTACTGAATTACTACATGCTTTTATTGCATGTAACACTGATAAAACTATTCGGGTGTATTGCACTGAGAAAAACTTTCAAAAAGTTTTCATGTGACGAGGCTGGCTACTTAATTGATATTTAAGCTCATATACCAAATTTTTTTTGTTATTATATATATGGCCAGACAGATTAAGTTAGTTACCAAGTGTTTGTTGTTGTTGTATAGAATTGATGAGCAGAGGCATAACCAGATGGAGAAGGGGGGGGGGAGCAGGAAGCCAGCCCCTCTCCCCCTCCCCCTTCCCTTCCCCTTCAATAGGGTTCATCCGGGTCCTTTATATTTATTTGATATTTATTTACAAAATTTGCCTCAGGGGCAGGGATTAACCAACAGAGCACAGCTCCAATAACAGGTTCCCAAAAAAAACCCTTAAAAAGTCCTTAAATTTTTGCTTTTTCACTGAAGTTGGCATTTTGTTTGAATCACGACTCTTGTACTTAGCTTTGTGAAGCTATTAGCTAAATCAGAAACACAACTTTATGTGATATTTCGAGAAGCTTGTACTGTATGATACAGTTTGTAGAGTTTGAAAGAAGGCTTCACTGTTATGTTGTCATAAAAAGTGCACAGTAATAGTTCTGCTTACATAATGCCAAATCAAACCTTTGCAGTTCTATAGACTTTAGTGTCAGGTCCATGAATAACAGCAACTAAAATGTGCCTGTAACTATATAACTGTGTCACATGAGGAAAATCAATATCGTAAAGTGGTGTTTTAGGTCATGATCAGTTCTGGTGGTTAATGTCCCATTGCTTGTAGGTCCTTAAAAACCAATAATCTTACAGTACTTTAAAAAGTCCTAAAAAAGTCCTTAAATTTGCTTTGAGAAAAACAGACAAACTCTGACTTTTTGTTTACCAATATATTCTGCTTTAAAGCAGAAAATAATTAATACTTTTCCCAGTGCACTGCACTATTACTTCAGCACTTTATTTCTTTTTCAATTATTCCCCCAAATAGTTACAAGCTGCTTGTCTGTTTTGATAATAGTATGCCTTGAAACAAAGGAGTTGCTACTCCAATGTTGAACTCCACAAAGTGCCCCTTATGAAGTGTTTTACAGCCTCTTCTCTGCAATTCTGACGCCATCTCAAAATATGTGAGAGAGTTGGAATCATGTCCAATTTCCAGTTCGCTATCATTTTAGTTACTGTAATGAAATGCCCCTTGGTCATGAAGTATCTCGGTATACAACAGCAAAACTGACATCTATTGAGTATACTCACACTTGAACTGCACAAAAGACAACCTCAAAGCTCATAGAAACAGCATCAACCCCCTCTTCCTGAAGTGCAAATTAAATAGCACTGCAACAATAAACCAGCATCTCCCTCTTGTCAATACTACAAGAGATCTTGTGTATACCTTTTGTCCACCACCTGTCTGCAGAAATTGATAAATTCAGAAGAAAGAATTCAATATTACCTCAGGCACAATACAACAATGAAACATTGAAACACCCTAGTTAGCTACACCCCTGATGAGTATTATCCATTTTCCATTTTTTACTTCAGAAATATGCATAGACCTGATATGCAGGCACTCCGAAGTTTACTTGGCAGGGAGTTAAAAGAAACATACATGTAAGTTCTCTGAACTGAATTTTTCTAAAACTTTTCACGGAAAAATTGTTTTGAACAGTAAACTGTTACATGGGTTTTAAACTATGTGTGGTAGTAATTTGACATTTAACATTCTTATTATTCATAATTAGGATATTACTAGTATTTAGTTTTTACCATATTTCTATACTTAATAGTATTAGTGTTCTTACCTAATATAATTTTTATTATTGTTAAGCACTTAGCACTTAACTGTATAAGTGCTATATAAATGGTATTATTATTATTATTATTATTATTATTATTATTTAACAAAGGTGATATTTTTAAAGTACTGTAATTAGCCATTCAAATGTAGTGCTAAAATTATACCACATATTAAAGTTAGGACTGTTAGGCCTGTGTTTGTCTCAGATCATTTTCCTGGTCCAGAGCAGACGAGTCTTTGACTCCCCCTGGATAGGACACAAGTTCATTCCCCCCTTACATGGTAATTAGCAATTCAAATGTAGTGCTAAAGTTATACCATATATTAACCCTTTCAGCCCTAAGGCATTTCTCAACATCTAAATTCTCCTTACAGGAAACAAAAGAAAACAAGTTGGTTAGAACTGAGAATATGAAATTTGATCATCCACCAAAAATTCTGGAAGATGAATTAAGAAATTCTCCCAAACTTCTCATAGGAATACTATGGACTTAAGTTGGGAGAATTTACAAACTCATCTTTCGGTTAAAGTGTTAAAAAGGGTTAAAGTTAAATCCTTTCTCGAGACAAGTGGACTGTTAGGCCTGCATTTGTCTCAGATAGTTTTCCTGGTCCAGAGCAGATGAGTCTTTGATTCCCCCTGTATAGGACACCAGTTCATCCCAGGTTAGCCCCCAGCAAAATCTGATACTCATTTATACAACTGAGTCAATTGGAACAATTTGGGTAAAATGTCTTGCTTAAGGACGAAACACAGAGGTATGACTGGGGCTTGAACTCATGACCCTAGGATTATGAGTCAAACATTGTATTTATTGGCCACTGTGCCGCAGACATACCACATATTTTTATTAATGGTTATGTAATTATTGTTTGTGATGTTCTACACCATAGAATGATGCTTGCTTGTTTATATATTATTATATCATTTAAGTATGAACACAACAAAAAATTATACCGTACTTTCAGTTTATTTAAACTTGGCCTGATATGTTGGTAATTCCTTAAAGCTATTTAGACTGTCATAAACAACAGTTTACGACTAGAAACAGAAATTTATTTTATTTGTTGTAGCCTGAATACTAACCATACAGTCCCAGTCCATGCATGAAGTTTATTCACACTAATTGAAGTTGTGCTTTCTTCAGTTGCAAAAACAAAGGAAGACATGTGGCTGAGATTAAACGGCGTAGAGAAAGTCCTCCATGGGAAGGTAATAACAATAATAATAATTAGCATTTATATAGCGCCTTTCCATAGGTACATGCTCAAAGCGCTTAACAATAGTTTACAG
>JAOBAT010098602.1:0-16281 GCA_026413305.1 Hydrozoanthus tunicans
CTCGAAATCCTTCTTTTGTCCTACTTTAAAAAGAATTTTTGTCCTACTTTTCTCCTATACTTTTTCACCTGGGTGTGCTTGAAAGCCTGGAACTGCTACCTCTGTAGATAAAGTTGTTATAATTGTTATGTATCAAAAGTGCAAGAAAAGCATTTTGTCAAGGGAGGACGTGATCCGATTTCTCAACAAAATGTCCATAGCCTTCAAGTACTTATGGAGGAAGGAGATCGTTAACGGCCAATGCTCCAGAAGGAGCTGACTCCTTTATCTCAAGTTTTTAAAATTATGAATGGTTAGTAAATATCAGTTTATTCTCTTTAGAACCATAGGTGTGGTTGGTATTGATGCAACCCTAGAGGAGATTGAGAATCTGCTGATGAACGACCAGTGGGGCTCCGTGTATGCGTTCTTAATTAACAATGATGGCGAGACAATATTCCATCCGCTACTTCGACCGAGTACAGAGGTAAGAATTAACCTAAAACTATGATACCTAGCTTACGTTACTTGCAAGGAGTTTGTAGAACCCTTTCTTCTTTTTGCATCCAAGTTGTGCTTTCGAAATTTATGAAAGGATCTTAGTGAACACGTGCGCATACCTTGTGTTTTTTTACAACAAGGAACCGGTCCAGATGGACATGTAATCATACAGTTTGAAATCGCTCTTCTTGTTTGTGTGACGTGCAGGTTGAAATTGAGATGTTGAAACTGCTAAGTGATTGTCCGTGTAAGAACTTGGCAACCTCCTATTGTTTTTCGGCTTTTCGCTTTTCCCACACCAGAATGTTTAAACTTTCACCTCAACTTATGTACACTATTATAGTACAAAAAACATAGCTTTAATATAAAGTTTCGCTACTTTTTACTTTAAAACTATAGATTAGTCAGAACTTAGGACTTTTCACTTTCAGTGTTCCCCACTTGCAATTTTTCTCAAAGTGCCCGTACTTTAAGCCATTTTGTCATTGGTATTTTTTATTGCTGTAACGGCTTTTTCAACACTTCTATTCGACTGTAAACGGATAAAAGTGCACGTTTGACCATTTTTGAGTCTTCGAATTAAGCTTTCAAAGTAGTGGATTCGGTGCGAATAAAGTGCAAATCATGCGAAGGCGATTTACGATGTCATAAGGCTTAAAGGATGCCAAGCGGCTCTAAACTAGCGTTTACAACGAACTAGTGAGGGTTTTTTTGCTCAAACACTGGGCCACCAGCTACGCAAACTTTGCCATGACCATACGGAGTTTGACCGGGAAAGTGAGGTTGATCTTCCGCCTTTCAAATCATGTGACGTCATGCATATCCAATGAGCTTAAAATGTTTTCGCAGCTTTGGTGCTAAAATAGGCATTTTGTCTTTGTAAAGTCTCCGCAAAATTTATTTTCAAAACCGGTTACAGGTTATACGGAAATTATATAGATCAAACTTCGATTTTAGATATTTTAACTATTTTGAGGATTTAGCTTTAGTAGCACTTTAATGTAAAAGAGAAATTTTTCAACTAGAAAGGCTTTAACGAGTGAACTGGAAAGAAACGTATATTAAGCTTACTTATGAAGTTATGGTCCATTTTTGTAAGTTAAGCAATTTAACAATATCGCAATTAGCACCTCTCTGCATTCCACGGCCGTTTACCTCATTAGTTCTTACTCGGATCGTTGCTTAAAGTCCCTTTCAAGCTTATTTTTTAAGTTCCAGATGAAAAGTAGAGCCCTTTAATAATAGTATTTTTTGAAAATATAACCTTTTCTCGCCGTTCCTGTTACATATTTTAGACTTGAAGCGTGCAATGATGACGTAGCAGGAGGCATATGACGTAGCACGAGGCATAAAGCAGAGATAATCTTCTTCATCTCAAAAATTCAATTCTGGCTACAAGAGACATATTGTTATAACTTTAATCAATGAATCGTTCCCTTGAAATTGTTTGAAACAAAAATTTTATGACATTTTTAGCAGAAATGAAATTTTTTAAACAAAAACCATATAACCAGTGCTGCTACGTTACAGGTTACCAGTCCCCGGCCTGCTCGGTCAAAATGTACATTCCAATCTTTTTTTTATTAAAAAGCATACTTAGACGTGGAAACTTTCTTTGTTTATTCGAACTTTGAGTTCATAGATGACAACAGTTTTAATCCAAAAAGTGAAAAATTAAGCTTGATAGGGACTTTAACCGATTGTGAACAAAAGGTTGTGTTATCGATTTGGCCATACAATTCCGTTCACGGTCAAAAATTGCATTCCAATCTTTCTTTGATTAAAAAGCATACTTAGACGTGGAAATTTTCTTTGGTTATTCGAATTTTGAGTTCACAGATGACAACAGTTTTAATCCAAAAAGTCAAAAATTAAGCTTGATAGGGACTTTAGCCGATTGTGAACAAAACTTTGTGTTATCGATTTGGCCATACAATTCCGTTCACGACTTGCTCTCTTACCGGCTTTGTCAACAGTTGGTCGACGACCCCACCTTCATCCCCATTAGCGAGTTGGAGCAGCAACAAGGAAAGCCGGCGGCGTTCAAGAAAGTCGAGCGCGCAATGATCAGTGGGAAGCAGGGCTCCCTGAGAATCTCTGACGCCATCCGGGGAATATCCAAAGGCGATTTTCAAGATGGAACCTTTCACTACTCGGCCCCAGGAACTTATTTTTACTCGGGTATTAACGACTCCGTGTATTCTTTCGCTTTTAATCTTGCGGACTCTGACAAAGATTACAGGCGGCCAGAGGTTTATGACCAGAGCTTCAAGATGGAGACCAATTACTATGCTAATATACAAATGTATAACGGCACAAAAGCTAGACAGGTAAGTCAGTATATAGGAGAGTAAATTGCCGGAGAGCTACACCCTTTCTCGAGCCAAATAGCTCCCCCTTGACAGTAGACTAAACTGTTGCAGATTAGTCGCCGGCAGAAGCTGGTACTCATTTATACAGCTGAGTCGACTGGAACAAGTCGGGTAAAGTGTCTTGCTCAAGGACACAACACAGTGGCCTGAACGGGGCTCGAAGAGCGACCCCCGATTACAAGATGAAAACGGTAACCGTTTAGCCACTGTGCTGCGTTCATACTTCTACTCTGACGATTCTACCGTTCAGCAACGAACGCAAATGTTTCATTGTTAAGCGACAACTGTTTTGACACGAACGTACTAACGATTTCTGCTGCTTATGGACGACTTGATGAAGTAACAAGCCAGTTATCATTGCCAGTCGACAGAACTCTGCCCTAATAACTTTGATTTCACTTCCATACAGGAGCTGGGCGACCTTTATGACACAATGAATGTGGAGTTCAACCTGCCAGATTATCCAAACATTCACGTGATGCGCGACCACTCAACAGTGATGCTTGCTACAAAGTCTTTTTGTAACCCGAATAATTATTTGTTTCACGACAACATGAGTGATATCTTGGTACAAGTGCACAAGTTTATTAATGGCAAAGGCAAGACAGCTGGATGTCCGACCGAGAGCTTTCGATCCAGCGTTAGGTGAGACTGACTATCTGGTCATGCGCCTACGGTACCAGTGTTGTTTGTTAGGTTTGGTAATTGGGCATAGCAGCGGGGGTTTTATCTATTAAGCTCGGTGAATATAAAGGTTAACAGCTGAGTTTGTTGCCTCAGAGCTCTGCTAGTTTCTTTCGTGTGCGGCAATATTTTTTGCGAGCTTTTTACCCTCGCGAGAAGGTAAGGCAAATACTTACCGTGTTCGATGTTCGCATCGCTGGCTACCTCGCGAGGCATAGTCTCCTTGCAGCCGTTTGGTTTTTAGGTTGTCACGCAACGCTTTAATTTTTATCTCTATCTTTAATTCCTGGGGGAAAGCATTACATAAAAAACAAACGGTTGGGTAGAAAACTACGCGAGGCAAGATTCTGCCAAAGAATTTGTTGCGTATGAAAGGAACTGTGGCTGAGCTGTCTGCCTCGCGAGGCAACGATCGATCAAGATTAACTGTTTCATCTGGCGTGTGCTGGGATTTAGACAATGATTTTATTTGAAAATGCTTTCCATAGCAAAAACAAAAGTTACCATAAGATATTGGTCTTATCAGATATCGTTTTCAAGTTTGTGTTAGCTAGAGTTCATAGTTTTCTGTAAAATGTTCTATATACACTTGTGAAAGATCTATGTTTGCCGTCAGGATTCAGTTCAGTCATTCAACCAGTATATTTGGACGCTTAACACCAAGTACCAATCAACTCGTTACTATTTTCTTTAAAGCGATTTTGGGAGGAGTACCAACCATTCAAGCCGGAAACACAAAAAACGTCCCCCCTCCCCCCACCCACGATCAATCAATCACTCGATCGGCTTATCTAAACACGTAATATAACACCAAACACCCCAAAAGTTTTCGTTTAAAGCTGTACGTGTATATCAAAGGACAGACCACAGCACAGGGTCGAAAACCTGCCCTTATTGATCAGGGCTGATTTGTTCAAAAGACGATTAGCCCTAATCCAGGGTTAATTACCATGACAACCAATTGGTTTTGTTAAGACTTAACCCTGGGTTAAAGTTAATCGGCTTTTGAACAACCGGCTCTAGGGCCCGGATCCTCAAATCCCTTATTAGCTTCACCCAAGGTTTACCTCTTAACAAAACCTACTGGTTGTCATGGTAGTTAACCCTGGGTTAGCACTAAACGGGTTTTGAGGAACCGGGCCCAGTATTTGGTTCTTTTAGGCTCCCCTACTAAAAGACGAGAGACTAAACCAATAGTTTAAATTCCCTGTACACGGGCGGTATAAATAATATGGCGTACAAATTATCAATCCTTGGAAGGCCGAGGACCGAACCCGGGACCTCACGCTTGGCAATCTGAGATCTTATCAACTGGGCCAAGCTCACACACGGCAAACTTTCTTAGAATAGAAAACCAAAAGTATCAACAGCGAATACAGAATTAAACAATGCCTCTAAATGTTCTTCAATATGAACTTTGTTGGCCACGTAAATAACACGAAGTTTTGAGGCAAATCTTTAACATAAGACACGTTTTCGTTGTGCAGGCCAGATGTAATGATTACTTCGCAGATGGAGGATATATGGAAGAATCGCTCCAACGACATCCTAAAAGATGTAAGGTGGACTTATATCGGTACACAGAGCGGGGTGTTCCGCTCGTTCCCAGGGCACCGCTCGCGCAAAGACTACGATCCCTCAAGGTGGGACTGAGCCAGAAGAAGATTTTGTAAAGGCTTTGGTTTTTATTATAGATTCGTTTCATTTGGTCAGTGTGTATTAGAAAAGTTTTCCTCGTAAAACATTCTTGATATTACATTTAAATTCGAGTGAGGCTTTACGACTGGAACGGGATATAATCTCTATTGTATTCACTCATATGCCACTGAAGAACAACATTATATGGAACGGGATTCAATCTATATTGTATTCACTCATGTGGCACTGAAGGACAACACTCTATGATTATTACTAGGCTCGGGCCGAGCCGTACTTTCCTTAAATCCCACGACCAAACTCCCAGCTGGCCCCGTAGCTCAGTTGGCTAGAGCGACATAGATCTGTTTTGTAGGTCGTGGGTTCGAATCCCACCGAGAACGGAGGTTTTTTCTCTTTCCTTTGTGTGAGTTTAAGGGTTCCTTGTTAATGCTGTATGTAGACCAGCGACACTTGGATTATATCCCGTTCCAGTTTGTATTTACCGTACATTCCTTAAATCCCACGATCAAACTCCCAGCTGGCCCCGTAGCTCAGTTGGCTAGAGCGACATAGATCTGTTTTGTTGGTCGTGGGTTCGAATCCCACCGAGAAGGGAGGTTTTTTCTCTTTCTTTTGTGTGGGTTTAAGGGTTCCTTGTTAATGCTGTATGTAGACCGGCGACACTTGGATTATATCCCGTTCCAGTTTGTATTTACCGTACTTTCCTTAAATCCCACGACCAAACTCCCAGCTGGCCCCGTAGCTCAGTTGGCTAGAGCGACATAGTTCTTTTTTGTAGGTCGTGGGTTCGAATCCCACCGAGAACGGAGGTTTTTTCTCTTTCCTTTGTATGGGTTTAAGGGTTCCTTGTTAATGCTGTATGTAGATAAGCGACACTTGGATTATATCCCGTTCCAGTGGTATGGCCTCACTCGAATTTATATGTTGCACTCACTCATGTGCCACTGAAGGGCAACACTCTATTCTTGATATTCTTCTTGATTTATTGTAATACCTGTTTTTGACTTAAATCTGCTTTTTTTGATTAACTTGTATTTTCTCGTAACAGTCTATATTTATTTTAACTCTTCTTTTTGAAATAAAAACGACCAAAGTTGCAATTTACTGTATTTACTTTGCTAAGCAGGGTTGTTTCAGCTTGTACTAAATAAAGTTGTTCTTTTTGATGATGTAGTTTTAAAAACCGTAAATATCATTGTCGTTATCGTTGTTTTTTTAGCAAAGTTCTGTCTTATTTTGTCAATGACTATAACGTTCTTACTCTCCCTACCCACAATACTTTTCCCTTCAGGAGGCCGTGGTACTATCGTTCATTGTTTAACCCAGCTAAGACTGCTGTCTCGAACGCCTACATGGACGCAAGCGGAATTGGAAAAGTAATCACAATTTCACAGTCTCTGTTTCAAGGACCTCCCAAGAATATGGATACGAGTATTTGCACTGGTTCCACCAACCTGAGGGGAGGTTGCCCCTGTCAAAGGTGAAGTGTCTTTTCTTAACCACTTTAGCCTCGGTCAGCATGTGACTTCTCTCGAGCAAAATGAGTTGTTTGAATATGAAAAAAAAGAAAATGATCGAACTAGGTGAACTAAAAAAGATAAAAAGCAAAGTTCTCCTAAGCTGTTACAGAGGAAGGTATGGGTTCTAGTTCGGAGAATTTATTAACGCGAAATTTATTGTTTGGTTAAGATAATTGTGATAGTTTTAGTCGTGCAGTTACATTTCGTTCAAAAGTTTCTTTCATAAAATTTTTAGTATCGTCCCCAGTTGTTGAAATCTATTTCTATACAATCACGTGCATTATTATCATTGTCAAACTTATTTCCCCCCTCGTCGTCGTAACCATTATCAATATAATTTCAATCGTAATTAAAAAGACCCCGACTTACGGCCTCCTAACATGGAGCGAGTTGTTTCGGTATGCTGAGTTTCGCAGGTTCATTTTGCAGATAGCTTCAAACGTCCATAACTAAAAAACTGATTTATATTGGAACTGAATCTCAGTCTTAGAGATTCCTTGTTAACTATCTCGTTTATATAAAGCACGGTTCTATTGAAAGCATTCGATAACACTTGAACTTTCTGTAAATTGCAGCGTAGTAGCTCACAAATGTAATTTATGGCACAACAAAAATACCATGGGCCGGTTCCTCAAAACCCCGATTAACTTAACCCAGGGTTAACTCTTAACAAAACCTATTGGTTGTCATGGTAATTAACTCTGGGTAAGCACTAATCGGGTTTTGAGGAACCAGCCTATATCTTGTTTATTATTCACCTAATGTAAACGAAATTTAACACTACTCACGTTTACTCGAATCCCTGCTAAATGGTACCAGTTTTTTGTTTAGCTTGCGAACTCGAGTTAGCCGGGTAGGTCACTGTAGTGGTCTTTTCTAACGCATAAAAGGTAGTGCAAGGATGAGAAAAATGAAGTTCCTCTGCATCTGCAGGAACAAGGAGTGTCTGTCTGGGAAATGCAAAGAGTATCCAGTCGCGAGGAGGATGTGCGCAGGAGATCAAGTGGAGGCCGTGACTGCATTAGATATTCGTTACAACGATTTCCACAGAAGTGTTTATAAGTTGATGAAAACCCCGGATGGGGAGCGATCATGTGGCGCTAACTACACGTGTCCGGACGGTGTCCATACCTGCGAAACAAGGTACAGCCTCAGAACCTTTGCTAACGTAATATTACCAAGGTCCCTTTTATGGTAGTTAAAATTATTGAGAGAAAGGTTGAGACAGTCGAAAGAGGTCTTCTTGAAGAGAAGAAATAGGAAAAGTTTAAAAATTTAAGGAAAATCGAAATTGCACAGCACCTACAAATAAAAGCATAGATAAGGTTAACAAGAATTAAAGTCTCTTGGAAGAAGTATTTACCTTGAAATTTATGAAATGGTAGCGGAAGGGTTGGCGCAATGGCAAGAAGTCTGTCTCCCAGTTCTGAGATCCCCGGTTCGACCCCCGGCCTGGCCGAGGGTTGAATATTTGGGCGACCTTCTATCCCGCTAAAGGCTACCCAGCTTTCCACCCCTCCGTGGTCGGTAAAATGAGTATCAGCATACATGGAAGGCTTTGAAGCAGCTGTTATTGCGTCCGGTCCGCTTTGGGTAAATTAATAATCAATCTTTGAGCATTGATATGGAAAGGGCGCTTTATAAATGCACCACGGCCTATGGCATTCGTGTTCACTCGGATGTTTGGCAGTTAATCGATTTTGTAATAAAAATAAAAGCAATTTTTGTCCCTTTTTTCTCAGATTGAATAATGCTTGGGAGTTTTTTGTTGGCATAGTGGGTGGCTGCTCCTAAATTGTTCTACAATTGGTACAGGATTTAATGGAGCCGAAACCTATTGTGGAATTGTATACGAGTCTGGCATCCTGCAGGAAACCTCTACTATTTTTAGTTTCAGAAACATACAAAGTATATCTACGCAAAATTTAAGCTTACAGAATATAGGATTTGGTTTCCAACTCAAGAAAAGATGGCAAAAACGGTTGACAAACTTTTACTAGTACGTATGTAACGGAAAAAGACTTACAACTTTTCCATGAACGTGCGTTGGGTATTAGATGGTAAATATAGCCAGAGAGCCAATCATCACATATCGAACAAGTACGAATGTAATAACTGTTTTATTAAATTTTTTAAGTTTTCAAGACCTATCAATACCTGAAAATGAAAGCTAAAATTTATTCAGACCTATATTTCAGCTTTGCGACCCCACACAGTCAGTTACCATATATGGTATACGAGCTGATAACCGTTATTGAGCGAACCAATCAGAACGCTAGAAAAGCAATATTTGAGGTTGAATGTTTGTTTTAGGTGCTACCTCGTGGATAATCTTGCCAACTTAGTGACCGACCCAGACTTCCTGACCGTAAGCACGGCCGATGAACGCGAGTACGAGCGAGTATCCCTGGGGCGAAAGGAAGGTGATATCATGAGGAAACTGGTCCAGAAACACAAACTCTTTGTGCAGAACAAGAGAACTGACTTTCAAGGAATGTGCAGTGTATCTCCATACTCTCCCAAGGTGAGGCTTTGTTTACAACACGGCCAATGCTCTTTTTAATCAACACCTTGAGTTTCCACTTGCTCCACTCAAATTGAAGCCCACAGTAATTCAGTGGCCTTTTTCCCGTAAGGTTTCTGATAGGAAGTCGTTTTGTACACGAAGTACTACACATTGTCAGTGACAAACAGTTTAAAACCCGTGTATAAAAACCTACGGATTCGCGAACCTGTTGGCAGAAATTTGTCATTTTATTACCCAAAAATATATATAGGAACCTGTTTGCTAAGTAAATTCAAACAGGTTCTTAATTCAGGTTAGCATTACATTTTCATGTAGATTGCAAAAATCCTAAATAACACACACGCATATGTAACATAAACTGTAGTTACAAAACAAAATTTTATAAAATCCCTCCGTATCTTTGTCATTCCACGAGGCCAGGGTTAAAATGTACCTTACATTATAACCCCTTGCAATTCAACAGATGTGAACGAAATGATTAAAATGGTAATCATCTACCATTAGAAATTTAAAAAAACCTAACTAAGAATCTACTTAGCCTAATTTGCTAGTAACTACCCCCGAATATAAAACCAGCTTTGCTAAAAAAAATTGAAAATTGTAGGTTCTTTCACGCGGGTTGGTGGGTTTGTAGTAGGAACATGTACAGGGAATAGGACGCGAGGTCTCTTCTTCGTGTGTCCTCTTACAAACTCAATTTTGTATTTGTATGCAGTATTTTGATCTGTAACAGTCTTTGGTCAATTCACTTAAATTATACATTTTCAAAATACGAACACGGAGTTTACTCGGAACTTCCTTATTATCTAGTCCATCGCCAAACGCCTTCCCCATTACAAATCTTTGAAAGATGAAGTCAGCATTCATTGTAAATTTTGTGGACACCCAGTTCGCACTGTCTGCGTTTTCTTTGAGTCAACATGTTTTTGCAAGTGGAGAACCCAAGAGCGTCGGAATGGACTTCGGGGGAAAGGTTTAACTGCTAACTGCTGTCTGTCTTTTGCTTTTCCTGTTATGGCCAGGTCACGTTGGAAGGAATTTTGAAAACCCCCGAGGAAGAGGATGACTACTATAAGAACAAAGGACCCGTTCCTCCATTCCGTAACGAGTTTGGCTGTATCCAGGACGTGATTGGATACACTGCTCAGGAGACAGATGACGCCGATGATGCCGGTAAGGGAAAATGAACCGGAAATTCTCTTTGTTTGTTACCACTTTCTCCTTTACTTATTTTCAGACAGATATTTAAAAAAAAGTCTCAAATAAATTAAAGGGACAAAATGTTTGCCCTAACTGAAGACTTAAACGACTAAAACTTTGCATTAGAATGGTGAATTAAATTGTCTATTTTACCTCGTCGTCTTCGTTTACACACATTTTTCAAGTTTCTTGCATTAGTCTCGATAATGTACTTTGCGTAATTGAACTCTCTCCAATCTAAGAAAAGGCATTTACTTCTTCTCCGTTCTCTCTCTCGTTACAATATGTATTAGTTAATATTTTGTCGCGTTTCTTTATTGTAGGGAGGTCTTTTAACCCATGTCTTAGTTTCAAGGCAGCGCTGGTCAATGTTATGTAAAATTATCTTGATTTGTATTAAGTGAGTGTTGTCCTCTGAAACTTTGTTGGCCAGCAGGATCAGCGCCTTCAGTGACAACAGGCAGCGTTGACGGGCCGTGCACATCCGGGACCTATTACGTGGTGCCTCTAACACAAACCAACTTGTATTTGCTGGTGATAGAAAACTGGGCCCAGTACCGGAAGTCAATGTTCTACAACTTCAACTGCCATATCACCAACCGACTATATGACGCGGGCGCGTTTCGCATCGTCAACGGCACTTGCCGTCATATCGACACTACTAGTCAGAGGACTCAAAAGAAATGTCCGGCATTAAAAAACATTAAACTAAAGTGTAGTTACAACACAGGGAATATAGCGAAAGGCTCTATCATATGGAGTGTGTCACTAGGCCTTTTTCTTTACAACCTGTGGCTCTGGTAGATTTGATTTTTTTGTTAATATACAGAAGTTTTTTTCCTCCAATTATCAATTTTGTAATATAAGAAAATTCAAAGCGACGCAGAAATTTTGATATCGTTCACCTTCAGTCAAAAAAATACTTTCTGAGTCGTTTGCGAGATAGTAGCTTAAGAAGTGATTTCAATTTGAATTTTAGTAAATCTTTCAATATCTTTGGATGGCCGAGAAATTTTATTCTTCAACATACTTTTTTTGTTATATTGTTCATCTCGTTTATCCAATTTTATTTTTGTGAGTTTTTTTGAGGTCAAAAAGTTATTTTAGTTGACAGTTTTTAGGGAAAAAACGTTTAAACAACTTCACGATTTTAACTGTAGTTCTATCATTTTTTCAGGTTGTTTAAAACAAGCCAGCTGAGTTAACTTGAAAAAAGGCTACGGCTCAACAATATGAAATTGAAAACTTCCTTGTTATTTTTTGAAGGTATTTTCCGTTGATCTTGGGGTGGTTTTTCTTATATCAAATACATATATCGCTCCATGTCATTGATTGACTAGTCTATTAAATTATTTCATCATCGTACCACGTGTTATATTTATGATCGAACGCTAAAAAGCTTGAAATAGAAGTTGAAGTTGAAAAAACGTACTTTGATGAGTCACGAGCACCGAACAGCTCTTCGTGCTTGCTGTAAGACCCCGTCCGCACGAATCGGGATATTTTTGAAACTGCATATATTAATTATTTTTATGCGAATCGGCCATTCGTGTACACGAAACCAGTGAATCAACTTGAGCACTGAAACCGCGCCCTCCAGAGTGAACTTTTTTAGTCCGCCGAGTTCGCGGTTTCGTGTGGACGAGGAAACGGATGTTTTCGAGTCAACCGATGTCACGAAATCGGGTCCAGGCCATTTTGAAAACTAACTGAATCAAAATGGCGGAGTTGACAACTTTACTTTCGATCGAGGCCCCATCCACACGAATCCGAATAACTGAGATATATACGGTTTCAAAAATATCCAGATTCTTGTGGACGGGTCCTAAGTGGTGCCGCCATGTGTAAAATAGCTCGCCGCACGTGTAGCTTAGGTCCAGACAGAACATTGTAGCAGAGCTTTGTCGTTTAGAGGCTTTTTGCAGTTGAAATCGAAGACAGATTCCAAAAATTTTTTCCGTTGCAGAGGATACAAGCAGATAAAACAGCGACTGATTGTTGCTGTGAATCGTAAAAAAAAGCTCTAAAGGACCATCAGAACCAAAGGACTACCGTAAATACCCGCGCCGCGCATAACTTGCTTGCACCGCAAACTTTTTACTAAAAGGAAGGGATGAGATTGTTTCAGCAGTCTTGACTCCCGAACTTTTGGCTTTCTACCGGCCGGAAGAGTACAACTATTAAAAGACATTCTTTTCTTCCCCGTGCATATAATAATTCTATCTTGTCGCTGTAACGACAAATTGACATCCCTCCCCTTCCGTCCCCGCTGTACAACCATTTTTTAATCACGTTACCTGAAATTTATATAAATTTTATATGTGAGATGTGCGCGTTGGCAAGATCTTCAACAGTATTCGGCGCTTAAGTTGTTTTTAATAAAAACTGTACTAATTGCATGACAAACTGATAATACTCGTTTTGTTTTCGGTTTAAGACGTTTTGGGATGTCAACACGAGTTAGTATAGCAGCTGCTTCGCAACTTGCATTGTGGATTGCACCACAAATAAACTCGAGAAATGCGTTATAACGAAATACTCGCCGAAATAAATGAAACAGGGTTAACCTTTTCATTTCCTTAGCTTTCTAAAACGAAATGGATGCAGTCCTTAATTGCACGAAAGCAGTAATGCTTTTATACAATGGCGCACCTGTTTCGAGCTGTACTACCGGATATCGGTCTCAATCCCGTGCTTACAGGGTTAATGGCCAAGATACTGGTGGATGAGATGTTTCTGATGTATTTTTATCCGATAAGTTTAAAAGGGTGTCTTATTTTTGCTTTCACGAGTCTTAAAAACGTAAGAATAGCGGCAAGCTTGCGAGCGTGTGATGAATTTTTTTATCACTTGCCTTTTCTTATTTACTCACGATAATCGCTGAAACTGTCAAAAGTTATACATTAAAATGCAGAACGTTTGTACAAGCTTTTCTCGCTTGCGGACAAGACATCCGTGCGGGAATTGCAGAATAAACACTTCTGACTGATTAAGCGGCGAGCAATTATTAAAATGGTAAGACTGACAAGTTTGTTTTGCTCATTTCCTATACTGACCTGTTTGTCAGAGATGCCGGCACCAAATGGATTGGAGACAGTTTGACTACAGCAGTCCTGGCTTCTCGTGTTTCGGGGATGAAGTGTGATCGGCCAAGAACTTCGGTCAAGTAACTTAACCAGAACAAGAAAACTCTAGCTAAGATTTTCTTTAAAGTATAATAATGGGTGGTTCCCGATCGTACCTAATGGCAGCATTTATATTTGCTCTGAGGCTGGATTTCGACAATGTCAAAGGTATGGAAGATAAAACCAGTCCTGTCATGAATGATACATGTCTTCCAACAACAAATGTTTTCAGCAAACCGACGATTTGGTTAAAAGAAAGATTTAAAAAAACTAAACTACAACAGCGCAAAATGTTTGCTTATAATTTGAACCAAGGATTTTCTATGTTCAGAATTTTAATGTTAGGTCTTAAAACCTTTTATTCAAACGAATAAACAAAACTGGGTACACGTAGCTAAAAACCTTGAAGACAAATGTATGGAACAAAACATTTAAAAAAGACTACATTACGTTGCACAAAAAGAAGACAAATAGATGATAATACACGATGGCGCAAACATACAGATTTTATTTGGAAAAAGCAATATTCTGCGAAATGCAACTAATTGTTTCAAAGTGTCCTCGCTGCTTCTCTTGAGACTAAATACTTCGATGCCTCTCTTCTTCGCTAACGAAAACACAGTGAGTCGAAGTTTATCTTGGAGCGCAGTGAAAGAAATTTCACGAAAGCGTAGCGAATGAACAAATCTTTTTTCCACTAGGTGGTAAACTTCATTTGTTCGCGCGAACGTGTAGTTTTCTTTTTATTATATGTATAGATACGAGTGTTTGTTTGCGCCGAAATGAGCGGGAAAAACAAAGAAACGACGTCAGCGATATCTTCGCTAGTGAGGATATAAAAATTGTCACTCATATCCCGGATGTAGTTTCGTATGAAACCTAGGAGTGGCGTATTTTAATTACAGTAATACACTCGTATCTATATGATACAATAGTTTGCATCAGCCATGTAACTATAAGTGTTATGCCATATCTGCCTTTCTGTCGTTGACTGATTTAGAACACGTAATTTGTAGCAAAACAAAGTGTTGTGTTATAATAACAGTTGTTCCAGTTCAACGTTAAAACCTTTGATTCTTCACAAAATTAAGATTTTCTGACTTCTGACTTTCCTACCGACCTTCGTTACAAGTGCTCGGCGATTCTTTCGTATTCGTCTATGTAGGTTGAGCCGCAGCCAATCCCCGATGCAGCTGATTTGGTGCTATAGAAACAACCTTGAACAACACTATATCTCCCTTCTTAATATGATCCTTAGGGGCGCACGGTAGTTGTCGTGGCGAGATGAGAGGTTTAAAGTATTTATATACTTAAGTACTAACTTATTATCATCAAGTACCTGTAGTATAGATGTATATGAAATAAGATATTTGCAGCTGATAAAATGGGAATTGATAAAACACAAAGAAAACCACTACACGCAGATGAAAAAAAAGACTTGTCCTTATATATTATCCAATTTTAGCTAGCTCACAGTTTATATATACGGACTGCTGTATGTCTTTGTTCGCCATTTTCTTTTGTTTCCTGGTCGCGCAGAAAACACAAAAGCTTTTGAAATGCAAATCAACAAATAACCACTCAAAAATATTCTCACTAGCACCTTAAACAAAGAATGTGCAGGGTCACGGTTTATTCAATATAAAACAAGGCGTCTCTATTCATTCTTTGTATTTCCCTTTTGAGGTTTGCCGGCTTTCCTAACCAGTTCGTATGTTAACTATGGCTAGTTTTAAAGTAAGTACTGGTGGTTTGACGTATTTTGTAATCGCTAATGACGCTCATTTGTATGCATTTTTAACAAGGGAACGAAGACTGCTCTTCCAGTAACTTGACTACGGATGAAATGTTACCACCTAAACATCTGACAAAAGGCCCGTTCTTAACCGGTCGAAATCATGTAATATCCACCCACGTGGTCTACTCCGAGTTGCATTGCGCAGACTTTTGCTTGCGTCATCATCTATGCTGGGCCTACTTCATACAAACCAACAAGCTTAGTGCAAAGCAGTGCCAACTGATCAGCGGTAAAGGAGACGGCAACAACAAGAGTCAAAAGAGAGGGTTCTCTTATCGTGTTTTCCCAAGAGCCGTGTTTCGAAAGGTGGGGGAAATTTTGCATGCGCATATTTTGTTTTTGACCATTAACAAAGCCACAGGGCGGGGTTGAGGTAAGTTTGCTTTTAGCAACTTGGAGCTATCACTCAAACTGAGGAAAAACAATAAATAACTAAAAGCAAAAGGGGATTAAAATTGTGAAAAGCAAGTAAATTGACAATATGGATTGTACTTCCTTTTGGGTTTCATATTCTTTATATGGAACTTATTAATCTGAAAGCCGCACGCAGCGTTTATGAAACTAGAGTGGAACCTGGTGTTCACGTTTCTCGATCTAACGATATCGTTGATTTGACAATAACGTTTCTTTCACCCGACAAAATAACAGTAAAACGTATAAATACTTACCTTAATACAAAGATAAGTTCTATAATTCCACCTTCGTATCGTAATATCGAGGGTCTCTTTGCAACAATACCTCGATTTTATGAAACTTTTTTCTTCTCCCGAGGCACGTCGTAAAATCCTGGTTCCACTATAAATATTACAAACCGCTTTTGTTGCACAAAGATCAAAGAGCGTACCCGGGAAAATTTTTACTTTTAAAATTAAGGGAACTGTTAAAAGGCAAGGAAGAAAAGGCAGATAAACAATGT
>JAOBAT010098613.1:0-16281 GCA_026413305.1 Hydrozoanthus tunicans
CCCCTCCTCCCGGGCCCTTTGGTAGTTCTACGGCTCATCATCTGTCCAGATGAATGCTTCTTGCTGTTTGCTGTCTGACGGATTGAACCGGGGACTTCAGGATTGGGAGGCAGAGATCTCACCATTGCGCCAACTCCTTTGACAAGTCTTCAAACTTATATGAAAAATGCTCTGCTTTCAAAGTTGCAGTAAATTCCCGCAAAATGCGGGAGAGTTGTGCGCTCGCTATTCTGCGCGCGAGGAGGTACCGCATTTCTTGAAGCTTCTAGCTCTGGTGTCTTTCTTTTGTTTAACTTCTTGCCATGCAAACATTTCCACTTGATGTGAAAACCTTGTCTTTCCGAACTGCCAGTTTGCTCTCGGTGTGCAGAAATTCACTGACGTCTAGCAGCGGAGTTCTATTGGTGTATCCTTGTTAAACACTGACCAGTTCAGTAGTTACTTTGACAGTAAACGATGACTTTGGAATTAAGATGTAATTTATTACTGCACATTCTGCGTTCTGAAATATAGGTGCTTCAAAAGATGATCCTAGGTGGCAGGGTATTCAATACTGAGTCTACATTTGCTCCGTGATTGAAAAAACCGCATTGGCCAGGCATGACCATTAGTACTATAGTACTACATCGCAACCATGCGTTCTGCAACACCACATATTTCCTGGGAACCCCGCTGTTCTACTCAGCTTCTTTCCTTGTCTCCGAAATATCATGGTTTGTCTCTTAAAAAATACTTGGCTTCCAATCCGCGAAAACAGCAAGCTGAGCTGTGCACAGATGCTTATCAAATTCTTCTGCAAGCTTCGTAATTCAAGTGTTTTGTTTCTCAGTAAAAACTTTTTTTCAGAGCTGTTTCGTGAGCGACCACCAGTGACATTTCTTAAGCTGCGAACACCCGTTTAGTTTTAGGCATGTTCTTTTGTTTTATGTTCTCGGTATAAAGCGACAACCGGCACCAAACAAAGTATAGTAAAACAATTACTCAGAAGTGACAAATTGACGCTGTTTCCGACTGAGTGTTGACAGACGATAACTGTTGTGGTTATGGTTTTGGGAATTACGAGGCGGAAAATGTTACATCGATCTTATGCGCCAGATAAATGTACTTGCAGATAATCGGGGTTGCGATAAAGTCATGAAAGTTTTTGATATTTGTTTTGAAATGAGGAATAGCAATCGTAGATAACTACATGCAGAAATTGCGCGGACACCGGCGATACTGTAACTGACTGTATTTAACATATATATTTTGATTATATCAAAATTATCATTTATGACCAGTGTTTAAAATTATAGAATACATAAATGAATATTATACAGAAATAAGGTAACGTAACTCTGTCAATCAAAGTTTTTTTTTATCAATCAAACCCCCTGGCCACTCATCTCTGGCACCCTGCAGCGAACCTGACCAATGAAAACAAACCAGAGTGGTTGGTTACCCACGTGACTGGACCTTGTCAATCAACAACGTAAAGTATCCGGGCATTTCTCTACGACTGCGGCTGTAAGTGAGTGTATTTGGACGATGCACACACGAAAAAAATGAAAGATTTAGTGCTGGTGATTCTTTGCTTTTGTGTTCTGTTGCAAGGTATGATAAGAACAGTAAGAAAGACTGTTGCATACATGTTTTACAATGTTTAAAATGTTTGAAAACCTTGCCCAGGTAGTTTTTGTAAACCGTTCATTAGGCGTTCGTCCATGGTTCTACTGCCTACCATTAGACGTAGACATTTTGCCATTTGAAATAGTATTTTCTCTTGTTTCACACAGCTTCTTAGCTACAATAAGTGAGTTTACTTTTTCGTGAAGTTTTGATTTTGAATTTCTTGCCCCCCGCATTGTTTTATAGTAAGGAGAAGTAAGGCACTAGTGCGGACGACTGTTGATTTTAAAAAATCGGTCCCTATCTGTGATGATTTTATGTTGTTCGATTCGAGATATATTAGTGCATGCAAACGTCTTTCGTTCATCAGTGCAGCAAAGGTATCCGGATGTTAAAAGGTCAAAGTTGTCAGTTTAGACTAGTTGTAATCTGGCCGGGAATTCTTCCTTTCTCAAAATGTCGTAGTCGAAAGCCAGAACTCACTTACAATCTTATAAAATATACAAAGATGCTAAACGGAGAAGTGATCAAGATCAAGCTCTTTAGTTTTTGTTTGTTGAATTCTTGATGAAAGTTTTTGTTTTCCCGCATACCGTATAGTTAAACAAACAACAATTCGCTTCTTTCAGACCAGAACCTCAAATGCTAATAAATTGTTGCTCTACAAGTCCTTTAAAAAACGTCTGCTCTTTAGCCAATCAAGTTTAAAACCTATTAGCTTGTGTTGTTGCCGTCCTTGAGAGTTCGCAGCAAGAATTTTAAATGTGCATCCCATTCGCCTTTTGTTCGTTATTGTAGGCGTTGACTTAGTTTGCCGTAAATGCTTCTAGTTCTGTAAAGTTTTCGCATACTTGTTTTTTTTATGTTGGCTGTGAATGGCAGCAGAACTGTGATTTTGATTTTACAACCATGTTTTCTGTTTGACTAGATGCCAATAAGGGTTGCAGATCTGGAAACATGGTGTCTGTTTTGACTAGATGCATATCTAGAAAGTGATCTTACAACCATGCTGTCTGTTTTGATTAGGTGTCTGGAAATTGGTGTTGCAACCATGCAGTCTGTTTTGACTAGACATTGATGTATGATTGAAAATTAAAATTGCATTCAGTTAAGAAGTTTGAAAAACCAACTTTTATGCATCAGATATTTTTCCTGGTTTCACAATTAATCATAGGAACAAATCAAGCTAAAATTTAAAAAAAAAAAAATTATTTTGATGGATATGAATTTTCTTTTGTGAATCTGCTGGTATTATCTCTGTGCTGTTCAAGGTGAAATAGTTATTTAGCTTAACTAAATCAGTTTGGTGATGTAAATATGTGAGGCTCATGCAAAATGTAGCTCTAATATTGAACTTGAAATTTATCCATGAAATGTAACCCCTTGTAGCTACAAAAAAAAATAAGCTAGAATCTAGGTAAAACAGTTTATTTTATTTTTTACATCTGTGTTTAAAGTTTTAATGATGTATAATTGGTTCTAATTTCACTAAATTCAGTTGTGTGATAAGTTATTATATTGTAAAGGGTTTGTGCTATATCACTACTTGGATGGGTATATACTACCCATACCTCTAATGCTGGGTCTTTTTTTATATATTACTTCAACAAAATACTGTGTTACAAAAGGGTTATGCCCTCCCACATCTTGCACCTTTCGAAATTCAAGTTTTGAATCAAGGGGGATTCAACTTTTCTCTCAGCGATAAAAACAAAGAAGTTCATAACTGCTTAAATCTTAAGTAATAACAAACTAAATTATACTATATACATTCATTGTAAAAAGGAACACAAAAGTGTATGTTTCATTTTATCTGTTTCTAAATGTTTTCATCCCTTCTATCAACTTTCACTCAGCAAAATGCATATTTTGTCAAAACTTCGCATATTTTGCAGTTTGCTTGACATGTTTCCTTTTACTGATACTGTATGTTACATTTTAGTGTATTTTAGCTCCCTTTTGTTTGAGACAGAAATCAACAAAAACTTTCGATTCTGAAGCTTGTTAGCCATTGCAAGGGGGGGGGAGAGGTGACTTCAGCTGCCCCCCTGGCCAATAATTTTTTCCTGTTGGAATAGTAACTGGGTATTCATTGCCATCATTTTTCAATTATGATTTAACTTTTAGTTTACTTAACCCTTTCACCCCCAGTCAGTTACCAACATCTAAATTCTCCTTACATAACTCACACAAAGTAAGACATTTGGTAATGAGAAAATGAGAATTGATCAGGGAGTTAATTGATGATGAAAAGTAAAACTCTCACAAACTTGTCCAATGAAGACTCTAGGTGGGAAAACTTACTGATACAATTGGGTCTGAAAGGGTTAATGAATAATAAAATCACTAATTTGTTTGGTGTTTTAATTTTAGGGTGTATATCCTTGACTTCAGATGAGTGTTATTTCTTATCTTGTCAAGAAAATCACTGTGAACAAGAGATAAGAAAATGCCGAAGGCCAGACGAAAAAGTTGTTCATTGCTATTCTGCATGGAGGAACGAATCAGGAAATGTGACGCTTCTGAAGCAAGGGTGTTTTCTTAATAGCATGACCTGTGCTGATGGTCCAGAATGTATTGGTCAAACAAATGTGCATCGTCATGGTGTTATTCACTGTTGTTGTACTGGAAATCTCTGCAACAGGAACTTTACCAGTGTTGGTAATCCTTATACAACAAAACCCTCGTCATTATCAAGTAAGATGGAATTGTTTGTACTAATATCTGCAATTGCTTAATACTTTAGTGGAGCCAACTTAATATGGTCAACAAGGGGCCTGAAATTGGCTGTTTTAAGGAGGTTTTTTTATTAAAAAAATATACAACCATTTGACCAGTAAAGGGTGACCATAAGGCAGGGTTGTTATTAACTGACTGTAGTGCACAGATTAATAATTAAGTTGCATATTTTGTGGAAGTTTCACAGTTTGGCAGAAAAATTATAGCTAAAATAAATTGGCATTTACTAAATTCTAAATAAATATAATAAACAGTCAATTTCAAGTAGCCTGCATCAGGGTCAGTGGAGAGGCTGTACAGTACTTTAAACATACAGTAAAAAACTTTTCCTAGTGTGTTATTTAACCACTAAATCAGAGTGCAAGGGTAATAAGCCTTTATGATTAATTTCAGAGTTGCTGTGATAGTATATGGTCAATACTGACAATTAGTATGCACCAGCTGGGCTTTGCACAAATTTGATTGGTTTAGATAATGTGAAACAATATTTATCTCTGAAATAGTAGATAATGGCTCTCAAACCAAATGGCGGACGGAAGTAGTTGCTTCATGTCCGTTTTGGACCACAGTACTGAAATAGCTTGCCCTGAAAACATGGGATAATTGAATCAGCCTAAAGAATTTCACTGTTTTATGCCGTTTAGGACCTTTTGTAGTTGAGAAACTGTCAACACACCTGTTACATTTGTTAGGCTGCTCACACATTCGCCATTATCCACCTCAAATGAAATAGAATATATGTTAATTATAATAATAGTAGCTTGCATTAGGAATAATTGATCCTACAAATATGTTAATGTGACTTGAGTCAGCAAGATCTTCCTGCTGTTTGTATCATGTCACAGGGTTCAAAATAACGATCAGAAAACATGCCTTATTTTGTAGGCAGTTTAGTGTATACCACATTTGGTTGGCAGTTTTTTGGCTTGAACAGATTGTACATAACATTGTAGCAAGAAAATATAAGTTAATGCTTCTCATCTCTCATTTGCAGTCATTTGAGGTGATGAAACCAGATTTTTCTCTGATCTTGCAAGCAGCTATCCATTTCTCCCAATTTATAGAATCATTCTGTCCTAAATAATTGCAATTGCAAATTTTCTAGCTATTGCCAGTAGCTAATAATTTTGAACACTGATGGCTGCTATTGATAGCAACTGTTTTCGAAAACATTTGGTTTGTAAAATAATGTAGTTCTTATGCTGAAAAACAGTTTTTGTGCTTATCACAGAGTTTCGTAAATTCATACTAGTGGTCTATCTTGAATGCTGCATTCTGATTGGCTACGCTACTCATAGGCCATTAGTGATAGCCTATGAGTATCGATTGCGTGTGATCATAATTGTTGTAAAACATTAAAAAATTAATTTTAGAGCTTTAAAAAATATTTTTTACTTCTGATTTTTGACCAACTAGTATGCCTGCGGCCTTGTGGGCTATCGGCTTCTAGCCCATTTGTGCTCGAGGGATAATTGTTGATTAGCAGCCTACCTCTTGGTTATGTTGCTGGAACTGTGTTAGTATTAAATCCTCAATCAAGTTCTTCCATTTTACCTACAAACTGAAATGAATTGTTTTTGCCTTGTAGCTGTTTTTGTCAACAATACTTCCAGTGGAATTCAACCAGGTACTCAACACAGCCCTTTTTATTCTCTCCTCTACTCAGTGCCTACTGCAACTGTAATAGTTGTTATTTTGGTCCTTGGGTTTTTCTTGTACTGGCGCTATAAAAAACCTCCTCTAAGTAGGGCTGTTGTTGAGGGTGATGAAGAAATACATCTGTGTGTTCCTCCTTCTCCTGAAATGATTAAGAAAGATCTTTCTATCCAGTTGGTGGAGGTTCTTTCTCAAGGGCAATATGGAACTGTCTGGAAAGCAAGTTTCTTGAAGGAGACTGTTGCTGTAAAAGTAATTCCTGCCAATGAAAAGGCAGCTTGGATGGTTGAAAGGGATTTTTACATGACACACAATCTAAATCATGACAATATTCTCAAGTTCCTTGCTGCTGAACGGCATGCTGAATGCCAGTTGGAATATTGGATCATAACTGAGTACCATGAAAATGGATCATTGTCTGATTATCTCAAGAAAAATCTTGTTTGCTGGGCTGATTTTTGTAAGTTGACCATAAGTTTAGCAAGAGGGTTGTCATACCTTCATTCTGAAGCAACTGAAGAAAAACCATGTATTGCCCATAGAGATATCAAAAGCAAGAATGTTTTGGTTAAAAAAGACACTACCTGTTGCATATCAGACTTTGGTTTTGCGACAAAATTTGAAGCAGGAAGCACCCTTGGGGATGTCCATGGTAATGTATGTATTGAATTTTATTGAATTTTCAATGACTCCAATATTGCGTATTAAGCATTCTGATTGGCTCACTTATTCTAGGTTATCAGCTCATAATTATACTGAATTTACCAGATAATATGGAAACTGACTGTGTGCAGTGTAGCAAAGCAGAAATATTATTCTGAATAAATGTCATTTTTAAGTATCGACAGGTTTGAAAAACTCAAGAAATTTAACCATTGCTGAACGTTCGGGCCCAGTTCTCCATTGTTCCTTGAGCAAAATGGCTAATTACCATCTCAAATCCATTGCATGCTTTTGGAATAATTATTAAAATAATTGCTGTTTTGAACAACCCTCTAAATTACTGGTCTCTCCATTTATGATGAACGACAAAGTATGTTAGTCCTCACTTACAGCAATAATTGATTACCACACTAACATTAGATCTTACACTTACAACAAGATTTCAAAAGATTCTTTTACCTAACTAAAAATCAACAAAGCAGTATTTGTTAGTCTTTAAATGATCTTCAGTCTGAGTTATTAATTTTAGTTTTGAGTGGACTAATGATAAACACTCCTAAGAGAAGACTTGTTAAATTTTAACGACATAGTAAGTTCAATTTGCAATTTGTCTGCTACATTATTCTACTCAGGTTCTGAGCTTTTGAAAAAAATGCAATTGTGATTTGTTGTCAAAACAAATCACCTAACAGGGGGGGGGAGTTGGGTGGAAATAGTGGGATAAATCATCAATCGGAGGCTAATTCTATGCTCAAACCTTGTGTGTGTTGCTACCAAGGGGTGAGTGCTGGTTGGCAACTTTTTACTCTTTTACCCCCCACAGATACTTGGTATCTATGCGCAGTTCTTTTGTTGATTGGTCAAATCACTGCTTAAAATAAACAGTCTTTTTTGGAGCAATTTTTACTTAAGGGGAGGGAAGGGTGCGAAAGGGCCAATAATTTTCAAATGTTTTGAGGGTATTTGCATGCTTTTTGCAAAAAAAAGCAGGATCATATGATTCTGTAGGCATTTGCATGCACTCTTGGAGTGATAGGGTTAATCACACATTAAGTAGCTTTATTGTCTTAGGAAGTTTATGTGTTTTGTTCATAATTACCCTGATGGCTAAACTTTGGTTGAACTGAGAAGTTTTGTGCCGTAAGCATAACTTCAGAATTAGATTACTTTTTTTGATTAATTGCTTTATTACTACTTGGCAAATTTAAGTACAGGTTATATTTTACTGCCGCAGTTAGCGTGGGTAGCTATTCAAGGCTGGCAGTAATATAAATATACAAGTAGCATTTAAACAGAATATGTATTACAATAATTCTTAAGTGCATAATATATAAATATATACATATAAAGAGACTACTTTTGTAAAATATGGAACCATTCATCTAAATATATGTTACATATAATAGTGTAGTTAAAAATTTTAGTCGAGAAAGAAGAAGAAAAAACTGAAAACAGCAAACAATAACTGATTTTGCAGAAATTAAATTAGAAATTGACAATTGAGAATCGATCGTACATAACTTTTACAGCAAATAAAGTTAACTTTGGGCGAGTTTTGTGATTAAAGTTTGTAATTCAACATAACTGTCCTCCTCTGAATTAGAAAGATTGTGCTCAAGCTTTAGAATTTATTTATTTTGTTTTAGGTTGGAACTAAACGTTACATGGCACCAGAAGTACTTGAGGGTGCAATCTGTTTCTCAAAAGATTCATTCTTGCGCATTGATGTGTATGCATTGAGCATTGTTTTGTGGGAAATACTATCTCGATGCACTGCTGCGGGTGGTACGTATGTACACAGATATTTTCAAAAAAATTTCTTTGTTTAGAAATCGTGATTTTCTTATGCTTTTGTAATTTAGGTGAGTTTTGATCAGAACAGACATTAATTGGTGTTGGGAAAGGCTAGGTTGAGAGTTGTAACCACACTGCTAGTTTTAATACAAGTGACACAAACTATTGGGTTTT
This sequence comes from Hydrozoanthus tunicans, assembly GCA_026413305.1. NCBI lineage: Eukaryota > Metazoa > Cnidaria > Anthozoa > Zoantharia > Hydrozoanthidae > Hydrozoanthus > Hydrozoanthus tunicans. Next base: position 8,635 of record JAOBAT010098613.1, read on the forward strand.
CGTATTGGCAGATTTGGTGTTAAACATTAATTTAATTATCAATTAATAATGTCATTACATTCATATTTGTAATCATCTTATATTTGTTACAATTAATATGTTTAACTTAAATTTTGTGGTTTGAAGTCAACTTATTTTGTGAAGCATAATTTATTTTTGTGGTCTCAGTCAATGTGTAGCAACTAAGTTACGATAAAAATATTTGTTGCATTGGTTAATCATTATACTAGTTAGTAACAGCCTTAGAGATTGAACTGCAGGCCTTGGAAGTCTTGGAAAATAAGGGAGTTTTTACAAAGCTCTAGAAACTCAGGTATCACCTAGAAATTCCAGACAATTTTTTTTTATTTAGTCCTGGAAAATTCCAGAAAACAATTGAAAATTTAATTACATCCTGTTTTTAAGGTATTGTTTTCTGTTAAACTAATGTCTAAGGTTAAAAAACTGGCAAAACTCTTGTTAAAGCCTCAAAAAAGTTGAGGAAAATCTTGACAATTTTATTTATATATCCTTAAGGTGTACTGATTAATCTAGCCTTCTGTCATTTAGGTCCTGTGGGTGAATACCGATTACCATTTGAAGAAGAAGTTGGACTTCATATAACGTTAGAAGATATGCGACAAATTGTTTTATTAAAAAAAGCTCGGCCTAAAATAGGAAACGATTGGCTGCTACACCCTGTAAGTACTTTATTCAGGAGGGGAGGCCTTGTTTTTAGTTTTTAGTTACTCATGCAAACAAAAGCTTTGTCAGATAAATAATAAAATAAAACTATTACTGGACATTGATTCTGAAAACTTAGCGACGTTTCACCTAGAACCACTAGGCTTCTTCATGCACGATCGTTGGTGGAGCTTTGTCACTTTGCAATAATTTTATTAGTGGTTACAGTAAGATTATTTGATCAATTGGTTTGAGCTGGTCTTTGGTGATGGAGACTAGGAACAGAATTGTATGAAAGCAGCATTTTTAATAAGTTATTGGTAACTTGTTGGCATTACCAGGTAGGAAATTGATTTAGTATTAATCACAGAGATGTAATTAAGCTTAGTGGGTAGGAATTGCTGGGTTAAAGCATTTCAAACTGATCTGACAGCTATTCTGTTGAAATGTCTTACCATTTTTTATAAGTTTGATCAAATGAGCCAACAATAGAAGGTCGCAAAATTCTTTTAAAGAGTGTTGCTGTAGAATTGAAGAATCTAGTGCGAAACCATTCTCCCTACATCATCCCTTTGTTCTTTGCAGAACAATCAGAATAACTTAGCATTTCATACAAAGTTACTTTTGTTGTTTTTGCACTCGAGGCTTGTCAGTTGTTTAGTTGTATCGTATTGTTCTTCAGGCAAATTTTTGTCTTCATCTTAGAGTGACAATTGACATTGTTTTGTCACTATTAGCTGTAAAGCTATAATAGTTTTTGTTCATAAATGATATATTATGTGTCTAAAAAATAAATTCCTTTTATATCATCTAGTTTTTTTTAATCTTCTGTTTTGTTATAAATTCCTTCCAACAGTGAAAGAACAAGAAAACTATTAAAGACCTTGTGTTCTTTCTTTCCCACGGTAACAACCCTCTAAATTATATCTTGTCAAAGCCAAACAAATGAGTTTATAGTCTTAGGAGAAAGAAATGCTTTAGCTTTGCCAAAGATCAGTACAGAAAAATTCAACAATTCACTTGTAAATGTATTTTATTCAATGTTTTAGTATAACTATGGTTGTTCCATTATTGAGTGTAGAAACTTTATGTAGTTGATTTTTCCATGTTATAACCATTAAAAAAAACCTTTACATAAACAGGGTATGGCAGTGGTGTGTCAGACTGTAGAAGAATGTTGGGATGCAGATGCCGAGGCAAGACTCACTGCTGAGTGTGTGTATGAAAGACTCTCCCACTGTTTTTCTAACTCAGCTCCTGAGCAAAGCAACCCAATCAAACCCCTGATCAACAAGACCGGGTCCCGTTCTTTGGAATCAAGTGTGTAATCATTTGACTGAAAATGAAAAACATCACAAGATATCACTGAGAGGTGCTTAGATTTCTATGGTAATCTGAGAGAAATTTTTTGTAGGGGGGTGCCTCACAAAGAACAAGTTTAAATTGCTATTTATCTTAAATAATCTTTGTTTTTTTAGTTTGGTTTGGTGTTATAATGCATAACATACCTACCAAATGTAACAAACCAACTGTGGTTTTGTTTGTGAATATTCAAATGGCAAAGATACATTGCGACTAACTTTGTTACAGTTATTCTTCATAGTAATGATTCAAAGTAGATGTAAATATTATTTCATTTTTCATCTATGAATACTGATTTAATAGCAAGATTCATTATCTAAAGAAGATCAAAATTTTTATAATCAACCTATTGAAATATGAAGAAAGTATTTTATATATGCCCTTTCCATTTCGATCACGAAAATTTTGACAGGTTTCACTCTTATCAGAAAAAGTATTGACCAAATGATATAGGAAAGTCTGATCCTTACAAAACTCATGCAGACACACAACATCAAATACATTTAGTTGGCACACAATAGCTCTTGATACAATCTTCGTGTAAACATAATTTGGCGATGCGTTTCAGTTTTTGCCAGAAAGTAATCTCAGCGCATACTTGTAGTGGCTGCAACTTCCTTTAAACAGGTTTACACATAACCTCTGCTTTATGACATTTTTCAGCCAAATTCCATTTGACTTGGTATATCTGAGCTTGATTGTTGGCTATACTGTACTGCTGAGGCCCAATACAATAAGAATGAAACAGCTGTCAAAGCTTTAAGAGTCAAGGAATAATGTCGTTACTTATGTGGCCAAAATGCCCACTTTACTTTCAGCTCGTTTGTACAAACCCTGCGATTAAGAATAAATTTGACCTGTAGATTTTGTTTTTGATTTTTTTTTTTGCATAACGTTTTTTAGAAACGTGTGCAAGTGTGATTTTCTTAAGGAGTTGTTTCCTTTTTCAAAGGTATTATATGTATTTTCAAATTCAAAAGTTTCACACACTGGTATTTGTAAATAACGTATTTAAGTGTACAAATATGTTTCAATGAATGACATTATTTTTGCTGTACTACATGAACTATCAGATTTAACTTATGAGTCATGTAATAGAAGGCTGTAAATAAAAATTCAGAAGTGATCTTGCTACAGTGTCACTCCTGCTAAGCAAATTCCGATGATCTTTAGAAATTTTAAAGTTATGGTTTGCACTTTAGAGTGGCAATCTTCAAAAAGGGGTAATCGACCTCTGTTTAGGGACGAACCGAATTGTTGCACAAGGGACAATCACCATGCCTTTATGAAATTTTCCTTTCCCTCATATTTCCATAAAAGATGACCCTCCAGTCTTCTCAAGGGATGATCTAGCCTCACAAGTGGGAAATAATCTCCGTAGCTCCACAAAAGGTGACTCTCCAGTCTTCAAAAGGGATGATCTAGCTTCACAATTGATGAATAATTCCCCGTAGCTCCACAAAAGACGTCTCTCAAGGTTTCACAAGCGATTATGTAGCTTCACAAATGGTGAATAATCTTAAGAGCTCCACAAAAGATGACTCCTGCCTTTGCAAGGGATGGTCTGCTTCACAAATGGTGAATAATCTCAAGAGCTCCACAAAAGATGACTCCTGTCTTTGCAAGGGATGATTTGCTTCACAATTGGTGAATAATCTCAAGAGCTACACAAAAGATGACCCTCCAGTCTTTGCAAGGGATGATCTGCTTCACAAATGGTGAATAATCTCGAGAGCTACACAAAAGATGACTCTCCAGTCTTCGCAAGGGATGATCTAGCTTCACGAATGGTGAATAATTCCCATAGCTCCCTAACGGATGAACCTCTTGTCCAGAAATAAAGAACCGTTCACACTTCCGTGAGGCATAAATCTTCTTAGTTCTTGTCTCTGAAACTGTAAACTCTTATGTTCTGCAAGGGACGAACCTCCTATCTTCGTAGATGTTTTTATACCAATAGCTCCACAATATATGAAAAAATTAACTTTACAGATGGTAAAATCCTTTAGCTCCACAAGGGATAACCAAGCTTCACAGACGGTAAATCTCCATAAGCTCCAAAGAGGAGGATTACTTTCACAGATAGCAAACCAAACACCAACGCAAAGGATAATCCCCCATTCTTCACAAGAAAAGACCTAGTTTAAAAAATATTGAACCCACATAGCACTGTAAGGGATAACTTTCCTAGTTTCACAGAAAGTAAACGCCCGTAGCCGCACAAAGGAGATTCTTTCCCTTTCTCACGGATTGAATTTCTAGCTCCGTATATAGTGAATCCCGACTCCGTAGCGCACAGAGATGAACCTGATAATTCTCGTTGCTCCATAACAAGGGATGACCACCCAACTTCATAGATAGTAAACCCAATAGTTGCACAAAGGAAGATCCTCACTTTTCATAACACTTAGCTTCACAAACAGCACTTGAACCCCCTACCCCACCCCCACAGCTCTATGAGGGATGAACGTCCTAACTTCTCAAAGCTTCAAAGGGGCGACCAGCTTCACAGAAGAAATACAAGACGCGTAAGTGAGAAGCAGACGTGATCTGGTTGTTTGTGTGGCCGAAGCGCGGCCCAGATCCCTAGGCGACTTCCCGCCATTTTGGGTCATGTGACCCTTCGTGAACTGGACTCGAAATGTTGTGTTATTGCTCCAATTTCTTTTTCTTAAGACAATGTTTCCCAAGTGTTGGGCTGACAAAGTTTTAAGGTCATTGGTGAGCTGAGAGTTCAAGCTTAATGACGGCTGTTTGTATTGTTTGTAGTCAAAACTAGGGCAGTAAAACTAGCGGTCAGGGATAAACTCCGGGGGGGGGGACTCCCTATATAGGGGTGGTAGGTATGACCGTCGTATTTTTTAGGAGTTAAAATTACCAGTCCGGTATTTTTTAGGGGTTGTAAAAAGAAATCCGGTGTTAAACCAAGAGCCTGGTATTTTTTAGGGCTCGAAAACTCCAAGCTATTGGACTGTTTGCGGTCTTGTGTTTTCGCAAAAATGCGTACTGAGAAGACGTTTTAAAAGACGTCCTTTGGCAAACGTTCTATACTACGTGCGCGCCTTTATTAACTGCATATCACGCTCGGTAGGCCTAGACAGATTGTGCTCGCAAAATCACGAAAAGTTGCTTTTTTTAAAGCCAAAATGTTGCCCAAAACCCCCAAAAGTTGCTACTTTGATATATCAATATCTCATACAAACATTCTTAAATATCATCAATCATTGTTCGTTTTGGATAATTGGAATATAAGAAAGTTCAATATATTAATCTGAAGTGTATATCTTGGTCACATGTATATTATAAAAAGTTTGCATAGTTGCCGAACAAAACTTAATATATTAAAAATGCTCTCGCGTCTTATTGAGCAATGTCAGCAAACTAAACAGAATAACAACAATGTATGTGCTAAATACTCTGTTCAGTCGCATAACGTATACTTATCAATATTTGTCAATAAACCTTAACCTTAAACCTTACATTCTAATGCATCAAGTGTCCTCATGAACACTATCAGTAACTTCAATAAAACTAATAACAAGTATGTTCTCTCGATTCTCGTGGTAGTGAACCTAAAATAACTGGGGACGAGGCGGACTTATGATGCACCCTGTAATCTGCTAGCTTGCTAAGCATCAATGTTTTTACAAAAAAAGATGTCTCCTTTTCAAAATTTCAACCACATGTTAATTTTTGTGATTCTTATTAGATATATCAATACAAAGTTGCTCAACAGTTGCTCAGAAAGCCAAAAGTTGCTGAAGGTTGCTAAATTTGGAAAAAGTTGCTCCAAACGCCAAAAGTTGCTCAAAAGTTGCCGAGCACAATCAGTCTAGGCCTAACGCTCGGGACAACACGAGGGGACTGAGCGCCGAACCGCTAGCTACCAAGAAGAATTTTTTAGCTTTCAATTGGTATTTTTTAGGGTAATTTTAAAACCGAGAGGTATTTTTTAAGGTAGAACATTTTTATCGCCTGGTATTTTTTAGAGTATTTTGGGGACTTTAATTTTCCGACGGTCATCCCTAGCCTTTTTACCCCAAAGTACCCCCCCCCCATCCGGGGGATACACTGTCTCAAGTGGCAGGTTATAATTTGATTTGAAATTCTGACATGCTTATATATCGAGTTAGTATACGTAATATTGTGAATGTTCTAAGTGTAACATCCAGAGAATCTAAAGAAGTGTTAATAATTAAAGTGTGGGGCAAAATGGACAAGTTAAACACAATGCGGCCGGTATGCGTTGGAGCAATGAATTGATCGAGTAAAGATTTAAATAAAGAACAACGCAGAGTTTGAATTTATAGTATAATATTTCGGCTAGCCATAATACCTAAAGAAACTTAAAGTTCTGTTGGTAATATTCTCACAGTTATAACGCGAGTCTTGGTGTTACTTGATCCTTGAGCCATGCCATTTTCACTCAAAAACGTTACCATTTTATTTTTCAAGATGTCTGATAGCGGGCAGCAGCGATTGTTCGTTGGAAGAAGATTATAGCATTAATGATTATTCCTTCGGTTTTCGTTCCGTACAGTTTTTATCTCCCGGCAAGAAAAGACACGTAACTAGTATTGTAGACAGACATCAACATGGACGAAACTGACGTCAACTATACAGACTGAGCTAAAATATTTGAGCAAGAATTGATATTATAAATCATTGGTTAATTCAAGTACTGAATATTTAAGTAAATGTTCACTTGTTTAAAGCCGTCCAGAAATTTGAGAAAGTAACTATAGCTACTAAATCTAGTGAGATAGCACAGAATAATGTAATGTAATTAATACATGCAGTAGTTGTCATACAAGGCATAAATGATTAAGTGCTTATTACAACGGAGGCTATATACTTTACGTAGTGACAAAAGACAAAGACAGTACAACACCAAATAAGATAAAGAAAAAAGTGCATATTACGGAGTTTCCTATAATTACGTCACGTGATCTCGAAGCCAATCTGTTTTGTGCCTTGAATTGAAGCAACTGTAATAAAAACTGTCGAAATAATCAGTTTGAAATTAAAGTGAACATTAAAGTACAATTTATATGATAATGTCAAGAAGTTTCAAGATATTCGGTGTTTAAAAAAATGGATTATGAGAATGGGGAGGGGGGGTATTTCAGGGTAAAAAGGTTAGGGATGCATGTCGCGCCGCGTCGGAAAGCATAGTCTGCTGCGCAGGCTCTTAAGGGGACTGGGGCTTGGGCTCTCGAGGGACTTGGGGAGAGGGAGAGCCCAAGCCCCAGTCCCCTCAAGAGCCTGCTGCGCAGGCTAAGGAAAGCATAAAAATACCCTATTAATACCGAGGAATTAAAATTTTTGATCCTAAAGAACACCTTATAGTATCGATTTAAAAAAAAAACAAGGGAAAACTGCAGAAAAAATTAAAAACATGCTCGTTTTCTTTATGCACCCCTAAAAATACTGTTTTTCTGAAACAACCTTTGATTTTTTCTCTGAAAACCTCCGAAGTTACAAATGGGCCGATCATTGTCCTAGGTACAGATAATGACCAAGTTATAGTTGGTCTCGAATTTTTCAGTCTCGGATTTTCAGTCTCGGATTTTAGTTAGTCTCGGATTTTTTTAACTTGAATAACTTCTCTCAAAAAGCTTC